>JASCZI010001296.1:0-15759 GCA_036250425.1 Stylosanthes scabra | reverse complement strand
ACCGTCTTCTGGTGATTATACCTATCATGAAGGTTCTGCCACAGATCTTCAGGATCTTTTAAGGTCAGATATTTATTTTTCAGAGGTTCGTCAAGATGACGACGAAGGAATATCATGGCTTTAGCGCGATCCTTCAGGGATGCGTCATTATTGGCCTCAATGTCTCCAAGACCCATTGAATTCAGATGGATTTCAACATCAAGTATCCATGATAGAAAATTATTACCAGATATATTTAGGGGTACAAATTCGAGACGAGAAAGGTTAGACATGGTAAAAGATTAGTACCTTACTTCAAAGAAACTTAATTAGAGCTTCGTACTTCGAAGTGAATTGATCAGAGTCTCGTGCTGATAACGTGTTATAAAACTGAAGCTATAATAACATTAAAGCTATGGAAGAGATAATAATGGAAAAGAAAGAGAGAGAACTATAGAAAGAAAGAATATGAAATTCTTATTGATTTCTGGATATGAAAAACTTATAAAATCGTAGCCCTATTTATAGTAAAAGATTTACTATTACATGAAAAAGAATGAACGGCTATGATTCATTTATTATACAACATAGTAACTTGATTAGAAATGGACGACCATGATTTATTGGGTTACTATGCGGCATAATGTTGCATAGTGATTGGTGGCCGCAGCCCCAATCATTCACAACAAAATCCTATTTATAGTAAGAATACTTGATTGATGATAGTTTCCTTTATCGAATTCCTGGCCCGTCAATAATAGAGTATTATTTGAGCTCGCGGTCCGGTGATTTATTTGATTAATGCCCAATCATCTTATAAATTATTGGGCATTTTTTGGGCTATATTTTCATCAACCATGTATGCATAATAATAAGAAATAGCTTAAATAACTCAAAGTTATTTTATTTAAGTATTTATTAATTATAGTTAAAAATCAAAAGCAGTTTTTGGTAATTTACCTTAATTTAAAATATAATACTACAAAAATAACATCATTTATTTATTTATTTATTTGAAATGAACTATCATTTATTCTCATTGGATAATTGGATTCTATCACTTTCACAATCCATTAGCTATTTTAATAAAATACTTCTCAAATATTTCTTCATTGTGTGAGAATCACATGGAAGCTTTATCCATAAAATAATGAGAATATTTTAAACTATATATATACACACACGTTGATGTAAGGTAGATAAGGACGATGAAGCTTTTGTTATAGTTCTTCAGGCACCGATGAGAAATATTTCAGTTCTTCTCAAAATTAGTAAGTGTTGTAAACCTGACCCCATTTGTTTCGGTATAATAATTAGCTTACTAGTTCGTTTAAACAAGTGATGGAGGTTCAAATTTCATCTTGTGCATGTAATAATTTATTGGCCAGCGACTTAAATGAAACTCAAATTTACGAATAATTAATCCTTAACTTATCTAAATATAAATGTGGGATATCTTAAAAAAATAGTAAGTGTTGTACTATGTGTATATATACAGATATTATGGTTATATGTTATATAATTTTTTATTTGAAAACCAATTTTATATTAATAATTAAATTATTCAACATATTTAATATCCAACTAAATATAAGTAAAAATCCAGTGGTTAGTTCACTGTTATTGGTAGCTTCATTTACGGTCTTTCTAGATTCCAATTTAAATAAATAATTGATTTCTCTCATTTGATATATCCTCTTGATTTAGATGTTGTATTTATTTTATTTTTATTTTTCAAAATAACCAAAAATGGGATTTTATTATTTTTTCAAAGAAAAAAAAAAGAATTATTCCTACTTTCTCTTAACTTATGTATTGATTTTTTATTCTAATTTATTTATGCGAGCAACTCATTTATTTTTTTAATAAAAAATATGTTAGGAAAAAGACTCCAACTCAAAATTTCTATTAGAAAAAATTATAAATATTATTTAAATTATATTATATTGGCTTATTGTATTTAGTATTTATTATCAAACGCTTCATTCTATATAATATATCTAGTCAATATAAATACAATAAAATTTACTTTTAGATTAATTATATATGAAATTTTAAATACTTTAATCACCCCACTTGAATTTTAAACATACTATATCTTGAATTCTATAACTTATATCTATCCACCAACTCTTGAAACTTAAGAGATTTTACTTTTAATATTCTTAATTAATAAATGTCCTAAATTAAATAATGTAATGATGATAGTAGTTAAAATAGTAATAAAGATATGTAAATATCTGGTGTATGATGGTGAGCGGTAATGGGTGTTGTCGTTTGTGGGTTAGTGAAATGGAAGGAATTCAATCAGGCTGGCCAAAAATATATTCTTTATTTGGTACTACTGCTTTTAGATAAATATATTTTGTTTCATTTTCATTATTATCTGAATATATAATATTTAAGTTAATATATAATATGTGAGTGGACAGACGGGTAGGTCGGTGGTCGGTGGATAGATACCGTTAGCAATTGACTTTCTCTCCACGCAATAGCGATATCACTTTATTTCCCATTTTGTCCTTCTAATTCTTCCGTTTTCATGACCATAGCAAAGGGTATTTTTGGAATATAAAACATTTCATTATTGGTCCCCCAAAGTATAAATAAAGCTAGCTGGGTGCCCTGCTAATCATATTAAGGGGCGGTTTAATTGCCTATATCGCTTTTTTTTATTTAATTAAAATTTAATTTTAATATATCGTTGTAGAAAAAAAATTTTATTACATTAAATCAAATATTACCACATCATTAAAATAATTAATTTTCAAATCTATTATTTTTAAGCTCATTTAATTATTCACATAATCTTATATGTTATTCTACAGTATCATGTGGAGCGAAGTTAGTTCATTCGGCCAATATTAATTAATAAAAGTATGTTGAAATTTACCCATGTGTCCCTTTACTTGGATTTGTCCAAAGCATATAGAAAGTATGCCATTCCACCAAAATGGGATAGTTTATTCATTCCACCGATCGAATTACTAATTTGGTTTGTTTTGAGAGAGAAATGAAAAAAAAAAATTCATAGAATTTTGTGAACAGATAACAAGACAGGTATGTTTACGAGTTTGATTTTTATTTTTAAAAAATTGAAAAAAATGGAGAATAATTAATCTCGTTTTAAGTGTTTTATTATTTGGAAAGCAAGAGTTTTGAAGATTAAGTCTCTAAAATTTATTAGAATAATTACTTAAATAAATATTTAAATATTTTAAAACTAGAAACTATATAATTTTTTAAATTTTAAAATATACAAAATAATTCTTTTGATCCCATGCAAAAAATATACGATGAAACAACAATAATAAGAAAAGAAAGGGAGATGAGACAATTTATTTATTAGACAATACTCTTAGAGATTATATTTTTGTTTATGTGAAAAAAAAATACATTAAAAAGTTAAGTTGTGACTATTTATAATTATCTAACTATGACTTACAAGATAATAATGTAATGAAAAAATTGAAAAACTAATATATTATACTCAACATGGAGCTAATACATAGTTATGAATGATAATTCATATAAATTTTGAATGATAACTTAATCTTGGATATATGAGTTACGGATGATAGCTCATATAAATTTTGAATGATAATTTAGTTATTGACTCCCTAATAGCTCCCTAACATTGATATATTTGATCAAAAGTCAAAAAAAAAAAAAAATTCATCACCTAAAATTTTTCCTTTAAATTTATAAAAAATTAAAATATTAAATTCTCTTTTTCCTCCCTCTTCCCCACTTTTTTTTCCCCTCTCATAACTCGCAATACGGGTATGGAGTATGATATATTTTTATGGGATAAGATATTGCATGTGTAAGCTAATCATATTGATTTTTTTTTTTCGATCAGTAAGCTAATCATATTGATTGCAATAATACAAAAGGACGGCAAGGTTCACATCAATAAATATGTAACTTTTTAAATTAAAGAAAACGTTAATATACCCCAATTAATATCTTATTGTTGTTAATATCATATCTCCTTATGGGATTTTTTTATTAATGATTTTCCTTATTAGCTTTCAGACAATCACATACATAATATTGGTAACAACTAGTATATGTATATCCTGAAAAATATTAGTTAAATATAATACAAATAGAAAAATAATGAATAGAAAATATATGTTTTTTTTGTAATACTATTGGGAGAGGGAGTGGGAGGTTTATTGTGCATACTATTGTAAAGCATGCCTTAAATTTGCTTAATAATAAGCATAACCAGATAAACGGTATTTTGTAATAGATCAGATAAGAACATCGAAATAATAATGAAAAGACAAACTATATAGTACCCAAAACGAAAAAGAAAATAAAAGAGAAGGAAAAAGCAAACTTTCCTTCACCTTTGTTTTCCTAGAAGAAGAAGCTAGGAAGGAGAAAAAATTGCAACAAAACTAGCAAACAAACAAGTAAGTTATTAAATATATGGATATGGATTTGCACACCAAAAGAGATCATCTTATCGTGGACTTTGGTTGTGATGCTTTAAGCAAGCTTTTGTGTACATAACACGACATTACGGTGAAGAGGTAACGTATTATGATACTTTCAATGATTGATTGGGAAAGTGTGGGATAATGAGATAAGGCATATGGATATATTAAGAATACCATGAAAACTATAAATAAATAAATAAATAAATAACTAGTGTATGTGAATTGTTCTTAATGATCGAATTGGAATATCTAAGAACCTTGACCATATTTTTGAAACTCTACATAAATTTTGTTATGATTTTTGAGTAAATATTCAATTCGAGCCTTGATGATTTTTAATTTGAACAAGTCCACTCCTAATGATTCAAAATCTCAATTTAGCCCTCAACTATATAAAAGTTAAGATAAATAGGTCCTTAAAATCATTTATCAACCCTAAATTCTAATTTTACAAGTTAATTTTAAGATCCTATTTGTCCTAATTTTTAAATGATTGAGGGCTGAATTGAAATTTTGAATCAAAGGGTGAACTTATCAAAATTAAAAATAATTGGAGTCGAATTGGGTGTTTACTCGTTAGCTTCAAATCCAAAAGGTCTCATAATAGAAAAAATAGAAATATCACATAAGTTATCGCTGATTGCTATATTTTGTTGTAGTTTGTAATTTGTAAACGAATGATTAATTAGTTTTTGTTTAAAAATAAAGGTCTCATCTCTAATTTAAATCGAAAAATATCTCACGAGTTATATATATATATATATATATATATATATATATATATATTTTATTTTCCGCTTATCAACGATAATCTTTTCAGAGTTAAAATAAACGTGGTATTACTAACGGTAAATGAACAGACTTCGTCACTCACATAATTGATATACAGTTATACACTCGCAAAACATGTGGAGTTTGTTGACTTTATTTATTTATCTATCTATTGATTTTAAAAATATGGTCAACACATTAAAAATTGTTATCAATAAATTTTATGTATTTACTTATTTACATAATTTAAATTATTTTTAGTATTCACGTAATATAATTGTTATTATTAAGAATTTATTTCACATACTAGGAAGTACGTAGATGCGAACTTTGAATTTTATTTGAAAGAAAAATGAGAAGCCAATTGGTTTGTAGGGAGTAGAGGGGCACAGAGCACATGGACTAAAAAGAAAAGCAGAAAGCATTGGTTAGCATCAAGTCGGAGTTGTCGGAAAACGTTCCAACCGATTCTTAAGTCATAAATACTCAAACGAATTGAAGAAAAATAATGAACGTGTGTCTGTGTTGGGAGTATTACTGTTCCTAGGGATGGGAGGTTAATGCATTGCTTCCTCATACATGATTGAACGAGAAGTCAAATTTTGGTGAATTTTGTTGGAGTGAAATTAATGTGCATGCTTCTCGTTGACTTTTTCTTTTTCTTTTTCTTTTCGAATTAAAAAAACGTTGAGACCATTAACGAACTATATTTCTAAGCTACTAAGTGTAAACTATGATGAATATAATGAATTTACATAACCTTTAATAAAACTTAGCTAATAAACATGTTAAGAATTAAACTCTAAGTTTTTATTTTTTAAAAAATTAAATCAATAAATGAAGTGCATAAATAATTATATATATCAGTGACACTATTTAGGTCGTTATACCGGTTTAGGATGAAGCTTTTATGGTTTGATGTGGTACAAGTTTTCATTTTCATGTTTCAAGCATTACGTTACACACATTATATCAGCAGAAGCTTCTAGCGAGTTTGAAGGATTGTCCAATAAATTGAAAGCATAAGTAGGTTTGCATTAAGAGTGATGGTCAAGAAGGATGATGAGGGCAGGGTTTATCCTTAATTTCAAAACAATTATTTTGGCCGTTGACTTACAACATAGGCGGTGGGAGTCCCTACAATACACCACACACCACTGACGTGACGTTATTACACAAAAGAATAATAATTCATATTTCCTTAAATTTCTAAGAAAAATATAAATTTTGTTTGAAAGATGTGAATTTCTACATTTATATTTTATTTTAATTTTTATGAAATATAAGGTATAAAATTTATATTATAAATGAATCTTTTATATTTATGTTAATTTATATCTGTCTGAATAATTTTTCTAAATTTTTCATTTTTTTTCTCTTAAAGATAAGCGACTATTTTCTTACACTTAAATTTTAACATATATTTATATTTATTATGTCAAGTAGTTTAGTTAAATATATCTAATAATTTTTTAAAGTATTATTTTTGCATAGAAATATCTTCTTATATATAATCATCTTTTTTTTTTTTTTTTTTTTTTATGTTTATGAAAGAGAGAGAAATCTAAAGTTCGCATCAATTGTTATCGGCCAACGTAGCTGGTTGATGAGATTAATAATGTTTCACAACGTGATGTATCTCAACTAAATTATAATTCCTAATTTAAAAAATCATATATTGGATAGATCATAATTTTACTGAATTCGCCCGTTAGAACATCATTGAATAGAACCTAATCTCATGAATATTATATATGGAAAGACTTTAATTTATTTTACTAGGGAATTTTTTTCTTTTAATTTAGATTGTGCGTCAAAATATTGTAAGATATGGTATACTAAATTACTAATACAGTAACTATTATGTGTTTCCTTTTGACTGCAACCTTAGTCAAAGAGCGTATTATTAATTCCTCTTTCCATTTTTATATTTCTGGTAATCGGCGACCACCGAAGGAGTATTTTATTGTTATTATTATTCTTTCATGCAATGAGCCACCGCATATGACATATTCTATTTTTATTATTCATTTTTTTTCAAGCTAAATCTGCCATCACCTCTACCCTATTCTATTCATGATTGTTCACAATGCCATATTACGTTAAATAAAGTAATTCAAAAAATGTAACCATGAAGCAAGCATTATTACATCAAAATTATTCGATAATACTAATTTGGTGAAAAGAAAATGAAAATTAACTAGTGTTGGCCCAAATGCAAGCAAATATAGGAAAAAAATACTAATCACCTAACAATATTTTATAATGAAATGTTCAATGTTGATATTATGTGAAATGACCATAAATATTGAACTCTACTGAACTACAAATATCCGAAAGCATCATAAATTCATAACACTACAGATAATAGGAGGCAGATGTAAACAGTCGGAGGGTGGAAACTGGAAACCAACACTGCCCTAGCTTTCACTGGTTAGCATTTTCTTCTGTGCTATGGTGCCCCAAAATGTCAATTGAGTTGAATTCATAACTCAAACCAGACACAAAAAGTGTTTCCCCGGTTCTCCCATCATGTTGCGCTTCACATTTTAATAATCTCAAACTTACTTCCGCTTCTTCCGCATGCCCATCCGCGATTTTGCATATCTGAAAGTCCATGTTAAGCAAATAACGAAAATTGATGATTATGGAGAAAGGAAAGAAATGCAGGTAAGATGATCAAAGGATACTCTAATCGCATTCCCTCGCCAGCTGCTGAGGAATGAAGAATGGTGCCTTGTAGGTTGTTTAGAGCCTCGCTTGAGCTAGTAACATCCTGCACATGACCAAACATGGATTGGAAAGTAAACTAACAGTGATTCAGAGGAAAACATTCAACTGTGGAAATTGCGTATTGTAGAATAAGACTCAGAAATTTAAGGGTTATGGTTTACAAGACTGTTCAATATCTTGTTAGATGAGAGGATATTGAGTAAAGGAAATGAGAAATACGAGAGTTATCATTGCACTGCTCAACTGGGCTCTCTCTCTCTCTCTCTCTATATATATATATATATATAGGTGAGAGAGATGAAACTAACTGCCATGCTAACTACTTACTCTAACAGACTAACAACTAACTAAGAAGATAACTTAAGCTGCAAGTTACACATTACAATTCTCTCTAACGCTAAGATATATGCCTATGAACAATAATGCATTCATGCTAAGTCAAAGATGGCAATTCATGGATTTTATCTACGCATAACAGGGAGTAATCTAATTTTATGCATTTTAATGAACAGGAAAAGCATGACAGTTTCAAGTGTTTACCATCATTACATATGATGTTTATTTACTTTTTAAAATGGACGGAGGAAGGAACATCATGCTCTCCCATTTGTTTAATTGACAAATATGCAGTACAAAAATAATAGGCAGAGAGAGGCAGGAGGGGGGGACCTGGAAATCAACAAATGCAACTGGAGCCCCATATGTGCTTTGCATCTTCAGTTTCAAAAATCCAGGGTATCTGATATTAGGTAAAGTAAAATTCAGCTTTTACAGGCTCCACAAATAGGAAACTAATTCACATGAAAAATATGTACTAACCTAGAAAACACCTGCATGAGCTCTTGTTCGGTACAAGATGGCCCTAGATTAGCCACAAATAATGTTGCACATGGAGTTGAATTTTGTGGAACGTAAGGAGTTGAACACTTCTTCTGAAAATAAAGATACTAAAGAAAACAGTTAGTGTAAGTGAATAATGCAAAAGTTTTAAAATGAAATATTGGCCCCAAATGCATGAGATAATTAGACACAAAAACTGGAGCATAAGAAAACATGCTGCTATAAGTGACTAACCCCACAATTTCCTACCAGCAAACAAATGGGGCCAGATGCATGTTGGGGATGAAGAAAAGGCATTCACACAGTGTTCTCCAGAAAAGTAACATGATAATCACATAATGCATTATAAGTCTGAACAACCTAATCAACTAAAGGACTTTTTTTAAACACATTATACAGTCTAATCCTAAGTATTTATACCATCTGAGTAAAGAAGCATATAAAAAGTTGGAATAAAAGGAAAAAATTCCACTCAAGTGGCATCTCCTATTGGCAACTGTTGAATCCTACAATAGGAACCCAGTCTACACATTTAACTTACCATCATCCATCATACCGCAAGATAAAATTCCACCTATGACCACATCCCCAGACCCCAAGACCATAGTAATGCTTGATATTCAATCAGGGCAAAAACTAGATCACATCATCATGTGAATACTTACTAGCAACAAAAATACAATACTCTTTGTCTATAATTGGAAGACAAAGATCATTTATTATGAAGTGACACAATTGATAGTTGCCCCGAGAAATAGTTATTGTGAATATATTATTACTTAAGAGCAATGTATTAACTAATAATAACAAAAAATAAATAATGGAAGGGAGATGCCAGCCTAAAGAAAAAAAGAACTTTTGCAAGCATCTTAAGAGGATGACGATAAAACAAAATGGTATACTACTTGAAGCATATAATAATGTGGAAACAATTCCAGGTCATGTATAAAAACAGATAAAATAAGTACTTATATTACAAAGCACTAACCAGATTTGCAAATAGACCATCATTCAGAGTGCTCCCATCAGCAATTCCGCGACTACTCAGAGAACAAATAAACAAATAAGCAGATGAGATAGCACAAAATGCTAATGCAACAGAACTATAGACAACCATAAAACCGTGGCAAGTGATAGTGACAAATGTATTTTTCTTGGGCGAATAACATTTCAATTGTAGAGACAATGTTCCCCAATTGAGGCTAGACTAACATCACAATTCAAACACTGCTTTTTTTTGGGTGAATAAGAAGCAATGACTTCCACAAATAAAGCTGTGATTAAGTAGTGCAGATGACCTTTGTGCAGGTGGATAACCAATCGTGTTCGTGTTGAAAGCAGAATTACCCATTCCAGGCATGTGAATGCTGCCAACACCTGCTAGTGCCGAAGAGTGCAAAACATGTGCAAAGTGAGCTCATAGGTAAAAGTGTCTTTTGTGTGATCAGTAGTTAACTGGTCTCCAAGCAAGATTAGACATTGAATTGCACATGCAATGCCACAACACTAAACTGAAAACTGTTCACACAAGCTACATACATCAAGAACATCTTGTGCACTAAAACAATATAACAACATCATCTTACCAGCATCCGAAGTCCCCCATGATCCTCTAGCTTTCTTATCCGAGCCAGCTCTCTCATCATCTGCTTGTCAAGGTCAGCCAATCAATAAGGTTTAATTGTAAGCACCCGAAATGCAAGCGATAAAAATAACCCCTTTTCAACTAATATGCTTTGTTTCTGATTATTTGATTAACAAAGGCGCGTGTGCGCCCACAAGAACTAGAAATGTATGATGAGCTAATATTTGGATTATAATCCCTTTTTTTTTCTTTTTCTGAATGGCTAAAAGAAGAGATGGTTAGGTACCTATCCTTGTGCGCTTAGCTCTGGAGTTGGATTTTGCAAGATCAATGTAGAGAGTTGACCCCTTTTCAAGATCAAATACCATCCCCTGCAAAACAAAAAAGCAGCAAACCATTTTAAGTTCCAGATAGCAATTACATAGCAACCAGATAAAAACATAAACTTCCTGAACTACTAAACATGCATTTTCATTCCCACTTAAGCATAAAATCAAACACACAAATACAGCATTAGGATTAAGATGCTCACATTGATAGCATGCATTGCCATGATTGCTGAATGCTGATTGACGAACACAGCAAAAGCAAATGGCTGCCACCGACAATATTAAATCAATAAAATTACAATTTATGGAAATAAAAGGAAAATAAATGTGAAAAAAGGAGTGAATAAAAAAAAAAAAAAAAAAAGAGCGTAATGATGAAACCTGAGAGGAATTGGTAGGGTTTCGAAGGTGAGAGGATTCGTATCCGGGGAACTCGCGGAAGAGATTGTAGATTTCGCGGGGCTTCACGTCTTCGGGGAGACCAGCCACGAAGAGAGTGCGAACCTCGTTGCCGGGGGATTGAGGAGGAATTGGAGGGCCGTACGAGGCGAACATTGGCGGCGGCGTCTGCGGGTGAGGCACGTACTGCGTGTGGAGGTGGTGCGGTGGCGGGTGAGGTGCTCCCGGTGGCGGCGGCACCACCGCGACGATGGGAGGTGGAGGAGGATGCTGGTAATACTGATAACTGGGCTGTGAGTAGTACGCTGCCAGGTCGTCCATTTCGAATTCCAAGCTCCACCAAAAAAAAATTTAGCCCTAAAACCACAAATTCTCAAATTCTTCGTTTTACCAGAAAACTAGCTTCCTGTGCCTCTTTGTATTTTCTTTTCTATCAGAAAAGAATAATCATAATCAATCATTTCAAAAAATAATTCTGTGTGGGAATATATTTTGTAAAATTAGCAGTTTATTCTTTTGTTATAAGAATTAGCAGGACTAATCCTAGATCTGAGCTTCATTCGAAGCCCGACACTTACTAGTGAGCTAATCAGATTGTTATGGGCTAACTTAGTTACTTTTTTTTATTCTTTTTAGTGTACGGGTTAAGTAGCATGGATCATGATATTACAAAGCCCATCCCGATATGTTGAGCCAAACCCATTACTTGCAGATCGGGCTCAATGGTTTGTGAAATACAACCAACTGTGCAAGATATCCAAAAATTAAAATAGAGATCCTAAGGTGGCCCATCTTTGGTTTTCAAATTCAGTTCGGGAATTGAACTTTACTCGTGACTAAGGGTGTGCATGGATCGAATTCCATCAGCAAATTTGATGTAAAGAATCGAATCCAATCCGAAATGCACAATTATCTGATCGGAACCGCATAGTAACAGGTACGGATCGTAGATGTTATGAAGCAATCCGCAGATTCGCATATTAATTTGTTTGAATGTATCTGTCCTATTTTTAATTTTTGTTATTTTGAGTTTGTTGATTTAATATTATATAAAAAATATATAAAAAATTGAACTTTATATTATTATACTTTTATTTTACTCACTTAAAATTAGTTTTTATTTTAATTTTTTTTCAATGGATAGATTCAGATTCTGATCCGATTCGACCCTCAAATATACATATCAGACCGGATTCAAATTTGGAGACTAAAAATACGGATATTTTATCTGATCCAATCCGATGAAATTTTGTACGGATCGGATTGAGATTTTTTTCAAATTCAATCTGGTCCCCTACTCGACTGCGAATATTCACATTGGGAAAGTGCAGTGGGTGAATGTGGAGCCGAATGACGAAGAGAAGTGATGCATGCATGAATAATTTAGATAAAAAAAAGTTAACAAATAGTATAAAATTGTACCACGAGTCTCGCGTTTTGCGTGCGTTGTGCGTGCATGATGAAGAGTGAAGAGCCAATACATTGGATTCTATATTGTAAATAATTTAGTAGGTCTTATAATTATAAGCATAGTTTTCAAAACCGGATCGAACCGGATCGACCGGTCAAACCGGACCCAACCAATTCCTTAAAGAAAAAAATTATTCTCCAAAATAAAGGACATGTTTTCGAACAAGCTTTTGATGATTTTAAGGCAAAGTTTTAAATATATTATAACCTTCCTTTTGACTTGTTTATGTTTATTTATATTATTTTCATTTTAATTTGTACTTAGTTATCTATATATTAATTAATTTTTTTGTGCATCATTATTATAATAAAAAACTTTAATTAAATTTTTATAAATTAAAATACAAACATTTATTTTTTATTTTCCCCACGATTATAATATCTATTAATATTATTTTTCAATAAATACTTATATATAATAATATAAAATGTATAAATTAATTAATAAATTATTAAAATATAAAATAATAGTTATTTTAATATAAAAATACTTAATATTAACTTTGTGTATTGTATTTAAGCGATTAATTGATTTACTATTTTAAATTTAGAAGATAATTTAAGATCTGTATAATGATATCATTGTATTTTATATCTTTATATTTATTTTATATTATTTTATTATTAAAATTTAAAATGGTTGAATTTTCGATTGGACCGATTAAACCTATATAATTTTTAGGTTCGGTTTCGAGAACTTGCTTATAAGTTATAAAATCGGAGGAAATGAGGGCAAAAGCAAGTAAGCAATATTGAGTGATCTGAATGGCTACCTTAAAGGAAAATCATGAGCTTCGTGCAATTTTTGTTCCCTTCCTTTCAACAAGCCACATAATCCCCCTGGTTGATATGGCAAGGCTCTTCGCCATGCATGGCGTTGATGTCACCATTCTCACCACCTCACACAACGCCAAAATCTTCCAGAAATCCATTGACCTTGACTTCCATCGTGGAAGGCCCATTAGGACTCACCCCTTAAAGTTCCCTGCTTCCGATGTGGGCCTCCCCGCAGGTGTGGAAGCCATCAACGTGGACACTCCCAAGGATATGATCCCCAAGATTTACATGGGCCTCGCCATCCTCCAACCGGAGATTGAGAACCTTTTTAACCAACTTAATGCTGATTTCATCGTCACCGATTTGTTCTACCCTTGGACTGCTGATGCCGCCGCTAAGCTTGGGATTCCCAGGATCATGTTTCATGGAGCTAGCTACCTTGCTAGATCCGCTCTTCACTCTGTTCAACACTATCAACCCCACCTCAAGGTTGAATCGGACTCTGAAAAGTTTGTGCTGCCTGGTTTGCCACATCAATTGGAGATGACACCTTTGCAGATACCCGCTTGGGTTAGATCTCCCAATGACTACACGGAGTTGATGAAGACTATCATGGAGTCAGAGAAGAGAAGCTACGGTTCAGTCTTCAACAGCTTCTACGAGCTCGAAGGAGATTACTACGTGCATTACAAGAAAGTGATGGGCACCAAGAGCTGGGGGTTAGGCCCTGTTTCATTGTGGGCTAACCATGATGCTTCAGATAAAGCAGCAAGAGGTCAAACTAAACCAGAATCCAAAGAAGAAGGGTGGCTCAAATGGCTTAACACGAAGCCAGAGAATTCAGTTCTGTATGTGAGTTTTGGGAGCATGAACAAGTTCCCACAGTCTCAGCTCGTTGAGATTGCGCATGCATTAGAAGGTTCCGGGCATGACTTCATCTGGGTGGTGAGAAAGAACGAAGAAGAAGGTGGTGGTGGTGGCGGTGGTGGTGGTTTTCTTGAAGAGTTTGAGAAGAGAGTGAGGGAAAGCGGGAAAGGGTATCTGATATGGGGATGGGCACCGCAGCTTCTGATACTGGAGAATACGGCCATAGGAGGGTTGGTGACACACTGCGGGTGGAACACGGTGGTGGAGAGCGTGAACGCAGGGCTGCCCATGGCGACGTGGCCACTGTTCGCGGAGCATTTCTTCAATGAGAAGCTGGTGGTGGATGTGCTGAGGATTGGGGTTCCAGTGGGTGCTCAAGAGTGGAGGAACTGGAACGAGTTCGGGAGTGAGGTTGTGAGTAGGGAAGACATTGGAAATGCCATAGCTTGTTTGATGGATGGTGGAGAAGAAGATGCAGAGATGAGGAGAAGAGCGAAGAAGCTTAGTGTTGAAGCCAAGAAAGCTATTGAGGTTGGTGGTTCCTCTCACAGCAACATTCTTCACTTGATTCGGGAACTCCACTCTCTCAAACTCTCCAAGTCTCAGCGCTAGTTATTTTATTCACAACCAAATAAGATAAAGGAAGAAAATTTGGTTTCCTTCCACGTGACACAAGGCTGCTTAATTAATGCACTTGGATGCTTGTATACGATTTAATTGCTAATTATGAAGTTTTAATCTTCAGGATCTATAGAAAGGACAATTCGCAAAAACATGCAATATTATACTGAAGGCGCCCGTATCGTGCACCTCGTGGCATAACCTTGTCTATTTTTATTTTTATTTTTTTAAAAAAAGAAGAGTAAACATTATAATATAAAGAGATTGGAACAGAGATAGTTGTTAGTTGAGTTTAGCAGCAGAGTACTCTGTTTCTTAATAAAATCTGTTGTTTTAGAAATTAACTCTAGTACCGATTCCCATGGATACTAAGCTAAAGGTTATATTCTTACCGTTTGCATCCACAAGCCACATCATTCCAATAGTAGACATAGCTAGAGTGTTGGCTATGCATGGGGTGGATGTTACCATAATAGCCCCCCCAGTAGCCACCTCATTTTTCCAGAGCTCCGTTGACGGGGACTCCTCGCTTGGCCGTTCAATCAGAACCCATGTCGTTAAGTTCCCGGCTGCAGAAGTGGGTCTTCCCGATGGTGTAGAAATATTCAACGCTGATACGGCACCGGACATGGTCGCCAAGATCGCGAAGGCACTGCAACTGCTGGAAAAGGAGATTGAGAAGTTGTTTGAGCAACTCCAGGCTGATTGCATTGTCACCGACATGTTCTACCCTTGGACTGCAGACACTGCATCCAGGTTGGGGATTCCTAGGTTGATCTTCCTTGGTGGAAGCTACCTCGCTCACTCTGCATACCACTCAGTTAAGACCTAGTCGATTTAATGTGAAGTTGTTCATTAAAAGTTTTTTTCTACCACGAGGATACACGAGGATAATTTCTTATGAAGTTAACTTGAGTTCCACCCTAACAACACATTC
>JASCZI010001291.1:6704-17253 GCA_036250425.1 Stylosanthes scabra | reverse complement strand
TTTTGCTCTAGTTTCACAAACTGAGTTTGATGTTCCATAGTATATCTAACATGACATCATAGTGCATTTGATTGATTATGGATTGAAATAACATTAACATTGGTTCCCTTGTGCTTCAGCTACTCTCCCTTTATATAGAGTGAATTTGGGCATCAAAGAGGCTTGGCCTAGGCTCCAAGACTTGAAATTCCACTTCTAGCCTTCAATTTGGGTGATTTTGAGTTGCAGGATGCGCGTGCATCAGTGTTCACTGCGCAAGCAACGCTGCTGGCAACAGCAGGTTGCCTGCGAAACCTCATTCGTTGTGTGTGCAACTTCTGCTTGCTAGCAGAGTTGCTTGTGCAACGTGTAGAGTTGCATGTGCAACTTCCTCAGTTGCTTGTGCAACCTGCAAGCAACTCCGCTAGCAACATTCTTCCCTTCTTGGCTTCTCTTCATGAATCCTTTGCTTCCAATGATTTCTTTAGCCTTTTCCAAACATTTCTCAATCCCTAAAATCCTGAAATACACTCGCAAACATATCAAGGTACCAAGAGGGATGAGATTATACAATTTTTCACTTAATTCTACGGCTAATTTAGCATGTTTATCAAATTTAGAAAAATATCATGGCAAAGGTTCATAAACATAGTTATTCACAAGCGATTTTGTGGTTTTAGGTAGATAAACCCATCAAATATAACACATATTTTATCATGAAATATGGGTTCATCACCCCTGCCAATAACGGGAGAACCTTAACGATTCGAATTCCATGGGTTATTCAAGTTCGCCGAATACCAAGGTTCTACGTTATTATGTATGCCTAGGACATTCGGAACGAGGTTAACTCCACCCATTCGACCATTATACAGAATGGGCTTTGTGTCTTACGTGACAACCATTCATAATTGGGATTAGTGGTGATCATAGGGACACATTATACATCAACTCAAGACCAAGCACCCTTTATTATCATCAGTTCTATCTATCTCTTTCTCATTTTTGCTCTTAACTCTAAATCATTCCAACCCCCATTTTCACAACCATTTGCGAGCTACAATATTTCAATTCCTAGGGAGAACGACCCAAGTTCAATACTCGTTATTTTAAACCGGTTGCAAACTCTGTGACACCTTTCTTGTTGACGACCCTATTGTTACTCTCATAGCTGGTTTGGATTCCTCTACAACAAAAAATCTGTTTTTAAATTAAGGAATTTTGAACCGGCCATGGGGCATTCGTAAAAAATGGCGTCGTTGCCGGGGAATTGAAAACATGTGCGCTTGTTTATGGTTGTTTATGAATATGTTCATAGTGTAAATATGATAGTTTTCTAGATTTTTAGGATTGTTAGTTTGGTAGATTTTTAATCATGTCTATCTGTGAGTTGTTCATTGAATGCTATGGTCAAATTCGAATCCCGACTTGCTATTTTTTTACCCTAAAATTGAAAGAACCCTTAGACATGCAAGGCAAGTTAGGCGGCGAATTGAGTTTGAGAACAATTTGCGTTCTCAAATAAAAAATCTGGCATCTGAAAACAATTCTGCATACTCATCTGATTCTGATTTTGACTATGAAATATCTTCTTCTTCTGATACAAGTACCTCCATCATGGGAGATGTACAAAGAGTCACGCTGAAAACTATGGGTGATGTGAGTCTAGCTCTTGAAAACCAGATAACCCGATACCCGGATCTGAATGCTAATTTTGACTTGAAGTCAGGCTTGATTAATCAGCTTCCTAAGTTCCATGGTTTGTCCGGTGAAGATCCAATCAAGCACATAAAGGATTTTGAGGTTATCTGCGCCACCACTAGAAGGACCGGTGGTGACAAAGATGCCGTCAAAGCTTTTGCTTGACCATTCTCCTTGGAGAACAAAGCAAAGGACCGGTATCATACTCTATCTGGTGACATCACATCTGATTTGGAAGCATTCAAGAAAAAGGTTTCTTGAAAAGTACTTTCCTCCATCAAGGACAAATGCCATCAGCAAAGAAATCTCAAGAATTACTCAGCTGCATGGGGAAACTCTGCATGAATACTACAAGAGGTTTAAGTGGTTGCTTTCCTCATGTCCTCATCATTTCATCCTGGAATTGCTCCTTATTAACTACTTTTGCGAGGGATTAACTCCAAGCGACAAGGCCATGATTGATGTATCTAGTTGGTGTTCTTTGATGAATAAAACCCCGGATGAGGCTTGGGAGTTGATCGAAACAATGGCGGATAACAATCAGTATTTCAAGACAAGAGCCACAACTGCTACCAGGGGTGTCTTTGAAGTCGGACCATCTGAGTCAACCATCCTTGCGAAATCTTTGGTTGATATAGCTGCCATGTTAAAGGAGATTAAGGAAGGACAGCAAGTGACCCCAAAACTCTTGACACAGCAGACCAATACTCCTCAATAATTGTCGGTCAAGCATTGCGGCATATGTTCATGCAACTCACATCATACAAATGAATGTCTTCAATTGCAAGAAGACAACCACAACAAATAGAAAGTACTACACACAAACCCAAGAGTGGCATGATAATCAGCAGAACCGATGGAACTCCCCTCAACAACCACAACAAACCCAATTCTGCCAACCATACACCATAGCCAACCGCAAAACTCACAAAACCCAAGATACCAACCACCTCATACTAGACAAACCTACCCTCCATCCAACTATGAAGAAACCCTTCGGGCATACCAGCAGGAAAATAGAGAGATGAGAGAAACTCAGAAAAGATTTGAATCCCAACTTTCTCATATCACCGAGTTGCTCCATAAATTTGCCAATCAACCAGCCATCAACCCACAATCTCAACCATCTACCTCAAGTCCGCTGCCATCCCAACCTCTTCCAAACCCCAAGGGGGTATTAATATGGTTCATAATGAAAAGGATGAAGATGAGGAGGAAGAAGGCGAGGATGACTGGCTGTATGAACTGTTGGCTGAATTGGCAGATTCTGATGATTCAGATAATGAGGAAGTTGAAGAGGAACCTGAAAAGTGGTTGATGATGAGGTTGTTGAAGAGGAAACCAAAAGCGAGACATTCTTCATTGCCACTATCTTCAGCGGGAACAAGGTAGTGAAAACCGAGATACCGGTTAAGTGCGAAGACCCTGGTCCATGTTTAGTTACTTGTAAGATTCGAGGGGTAGATATTTGCCTTCCAAGGGGGATAAGGGAGGAAGACCTCAAGTCTTGTTGGGAAGACCATTTCTAAAAACAATAGGGTTCAAGTTCCAATATGATTATGATATCTTTACTTTCTCTGTGGGGAATACCATTGAAACATTCCCTATGACCTCTCCACCAACACCCTTGAAGAAGGGTGTGCATCATTTCCAGGTATTCGAAGAGGAGGCTCATAAAATTAGTGTCATGAAGGAAGCTAAAGAAAAAGAAAAGGGATGTCGAAAAGAGGACGGCAAGCTGGCAAAGGGGTCGAGAATTACTCCCCTCCTTTGAAGAAGAAGAAAAAGAAAGAGGATTTGAAGCCAGCAAAGAAAAAGAAGAAGCATAAAGAAGATGAAAATGAGAAGATGATAGCGTTGAAGTGCTCAAGCTTAGGAAACTTGCTGAGCAACCTAAAGAAATTCGGGAAAGCACTTCGCAACGATCAAAAGATGGATGCCCATTTGGTGAAGGATCAATCCAAATGGAAGTGAGGAAGCTATCACTCAACAAGGTCCAACTTAAGGACACTAAACAAAAGTGCTAAGTGGGAGACAACCCACCATGGTAAAACTCTCCAATCATATCTCTTTTCTTGTGTTTTGTACATAGTTGTTTTGTGAAGAAGATTGGTTCTCTTTTGGTAGTTAATGAATCATAAAAAAAGGGGTTGGACATTAGGTGTAAATAGTGTGGTTAGGTCCAAAACCCTTTGAAAAATGGATAATAGGGACAAAGGAACAGAATTTTGCATGTTTGAGACACGAGATTCAAAGATCTATATAAAAATTCAATTCTATTCTTGGTAAGTTGCGTGCGCAACTTCCTATAGTTGGGTACGCAACTTCCATCACCAACCAAAAATTTGATTCTGTCCCAATGTTGCGTACGCAACTATACGCAACTCTCTATAGTTGCATGCACAACTCTCTGTTCTGAGAGACCCGCAACTTCGGCGAAATTTGAAATAGAGAGCTCACTGTGCAGAGTTGCGTAACGCAACTCTGCCCTGTTCTGTCAAGGTGCGTACACACCATTGGCCCAGATGCCCACTATGCGTGTTTAAACACGCTGAACTCACCTCCATCTCCCTTATTCTCTCTTCATACAATCTCAACTCTCTTTCTCTTCTTTTCCAAACCCTAGCACACACTCAATACTCTCATCCATCTTCATCATCATCATCATTCCTCATCATCATCACCAAGTAAGTGCTTCTCTACTCATCTCTCTCTCTCATTTTTTTCTTTCCTTTGTGAATATGTTCATATTTTAAGTAAGTTTTTGGTAATGCTAGATTAGTTAGGGAACTAGGATTAGAAGACCAAGTGCATTACATGGTTAGTATGCATGATTAGCCAGGTTATTGATGGTTGCTATCATAGCTAACAATACTTGCTTGTTTGGTAGATTGCTTTGACAATTAACATTGATTTGAATTATATGCTTGATCACCATGTAATTGATCATTGTTTATCATCCTAAATACCAAACCTTGTTGCATATATTGCTTGTTATTCATGATCTTGCTTGTTTTGCAAGTAATTAAGTGGTAAGAGGTCGATATTTTGACAATTTTGAGTATGAAATGACCCATCAAAATGGAGTTTATCATAACCCTTACCTCAAATGAATCCTAATCACTTTAAAAGCTTCAAAAACACCCAAATCACAAATTAAAACACTTTAACACCCATTTATGGATGGGACCAGAATTGAAGTTCATCGGATAAGGTAAAGTTTTAACTTGATTTAAAGACAAAGAGCTTGATTTCATTGCTCTTAGGGGTACCTAAAACATGAATCCCAAGATAGATATGGAAGTCCCAAGCTCAAAATCGTGGCTCTTATGTGAGAAGAGGATGAGATTTTTTGACAAACCTTGATGAATTTGGTATGGTTGAGAAGAGGGTGATGAGAGGAACAACTTTGGTGAAGGAAGTTTATTGAGTTGAGCTGTCGAAAATCCAAGAACAGAGCTCCAAAACTTATGTTTTTGGGGAGGTTCTTTGAAGAAATGAAGATGATGATGAATATTAGTGGAGGAGAGAGAGAAGAAGCTCGAAATTATGAGGGAGGAGAGAGAGAATGTGATGATTTATGAGCACATGGGTTACTTTATGTGACGTGACATAAAGTTGTCTCAAATCGAGTAATATTTGATAATTTGTTTTTACTTTTCTTGCTCAAATAGCTTAGACAGTGTAAATGACACTGAGACTAGTGGAATCGTGGCCCTAGCCCAATATATTTTAGAAAGCTGACCCGACTCCAAAGAGCGGTCCGAGATTCGGATCAGGGCAAATCCATAATCGGAGCGACTTTCCGTTGTCCGTTTCTAACAAAGTTTTATTTTCTGTACTATTCCTATTCTGCCACCTAACATATCAATAACATAAGCTGGCTTCAAGGTTCGAGCCAGCCTCCAGGTTGCGAGGGCATAGCTAGGCCGGTTGAGCTGGCTAAACCGCTTCTCAGTCTAATCTGGTTCAAGCCCGATCAAACTTGGTCAAACCAAGTCAAACTTTGGCCAACATTTTTTTCCTTGCCCGTCACAGGAAGTCCAACGACTATATACAAATTTCGCGAATTCGGATCATAGAAATTTCTGCTACGCAATTTGTGAGCAATTACAGAAAAAATACTAAATAAATAGAAAAACTACTATTACTAACAGAAAACTACTATCAATAGTCAATGAGCTGTAGTTCATATGGCATTACCCTCTCCTCTGTTGTAAGAAATTTCGAATTCGAGCCTCCCATTAGACAAACAAAAAAAACTACTATGAGCAGGGTATTACATATTGCAATGATCTATGTAGGGAAAAAATCTCTAAACTAAGAAAGTTAATAAAATAATAAAATATAATTTTAGCGTTGCTATATGTACAAGTTTCTTTGTAAACAAAATCTAACCAAATTATTTCAACCTCAACAAAAATCAAGCTCAATACTAAAGTGTATAACACACACTTCCACTCAGCTAGACATCTGTACCTTACTATCCAGCTTGATTTAAACTTCGTTGGGAAAAAAAAAAAAAACGCATACATGTAATATTTCTCTAAAATAATACTTCAATTACTTTTGAATTTTTAAATTTTATTATTTATTAGCCCGACTAACTTAATTCAAAAGTGATTAAAATATTACTTAATGTATGTAATATCACTATTAGACTAGTTATAGATTGCAATTTCAGATCATCGGACCATTAAGACAACACATTATAACAATTGGGCGAGAAAACAAATACAGGAAGCAAAACGTGTTTGTTTTCTGATTACAGAAGCAAAGCATGTTTCTATCATTGGAGTTTGAATCATGCTATAAAACGATAACCCAAAAGGCAGAAAGAGAATCATAAAATACAAAGTGAAACTTCATACAAGATCTCATTGATGGTCCAAAGAGCAACCAGAAGTCTTTTCATGAAATTGCTTCCCCTCCATCAATTGCAGATGTTCCTTGCGACTTTGCAATCTCAATAACTTCTCCGGGTGGCGGGTGGTCAAACTTGCAGGTAGCACCAAACTTGCAAGTGCTAGTTTTCATGTAATATGGACAGGTGCCAACACCCTGTCAAAATTTTCAAAGTTAGCTTGTACTTATTAAAATTAAAAAATCTAATATAACCTCGTACTATTAAATATCCAAATTTAATATTATTATATTTATGTCTACTATTTATTTTTTTATTATTTTAAAAGCTATTTTACCAAATATAATTGTTGTTGCTTGTGCTTATTGAAAACCATGTTTAATTTTATTTACCAAATAATGCTAAACTTTTAGAGAACTATCTTTCAAAAATCGGCTTTTATAAGCTACTTTCGAAAAGTACGAGTTTTATCAAACTAAGCCCTATTCATATACAATTCAAAAATCAGCATCTACATGGATTGAATTGATCATGACATGCAATATGCAATCTAAATAAGTTATAGTTGATTGAAACGACCTCAAAACTTAACTAAATACAGCAAACAACTTAACTTGCACCATTTTGAGAATAAACAAAACAACTCATCTACTCTGGTTCTTAAGGGGAAATGCAAATGAAGGAGGAACTTGTACCATGTATTCCACGAAAACAGTCAAACATACCTCTCTCCTAGGTAATCCCGCGGGAGTGAGCTTAGTGTTTGATGAAGCTGATCGGTCAAGAGGGTGATGGTACTTGCATCTTTCCCCAAATTTGCACTCACCAGTTTTCATATAGAACTAAATGGTAAATTGTGAAATATAAACATAAAGCAAACATTAGATGTTTAAATGATCAAATGCAGCTAAGAAACAGCCAATAAATTCCTTAATGTATTCTACAATATTCTATCCATGTTATGTTGAAAAGCATTATGATAATGTGAACTTCATATCAATTAAAATCAAGTCAAATAGAACAAATTTTTTTCTCACTGGCCACTGGGCATTATTACATCAGTGTCAGAATCATTAATTCAAGTCAATTCAATAAGAAAAAGTGGCCATTACAAAACTAGCAAACTTAGTCCATATCAAACAAATAGTTCCTAAAAAGTAAAAACACATCCATAGGACAATGCAAAAAAATATAAAACAAATTATAGAGGAGATAGGCTTATGACTATGTGGTCGAACCTACAGCATGTCATCGGTGTTAATCCTATTAACCACAGTTGTCTAGAAAAACGATTTCACTTTAGAAGGAGCTCTGGACTTCCGAATAAGTTTCTCAACATGGAAAGAGGTTGTATTTGCAGAATGAGTCAGAAATTGGAAAACAGATTTTCAACTAAAAGCACCAAATGAACAAAAAACCATAACTTTTGTTGGGGTTAGAAGTCAGAAAATTAATCTAAAGGAAAATTATATGCCACAACTTGCCTACACTCAAAACATACCCTTCTCACTCAAGCTGAAATTCTCTCAACAACTATTTTCAGCAAACATCACAATTCACAAACTAATGATCAACCTAGTTCCCCTTATTTTGTGTTTGGGGGAGTGGGGGTCATAAATCCACAGAGACTCAGTAGTTCAATCTGATGTACTTTCATGGTGTTGTGTGACAATCTGCGCTCTACAATGTTTCAATTTAAGACTAAAGAAACAAGGTACTAATAGTTACACACAAGCCACCAAAATACATACTGACTGTTGAAATTCAACTCAAAATTAAGGTAAACAGTAACACTTACATCACATTCAATCTGTCCTGGACGCTGAGGATACACAATTTCTGCCACTCCAAGTTGAGACTGGAAAACAGGTCATATCCATGAGAGGTGTTAGCTTTTGGGAATTCTTTAACATAAAAATAATCAAGTGGAGGATAAGTACAATAAGAAACTTAGTATCCACAAATGAACACCATACAATAATAAGAACTGAATGTACTGGTAACACCATCAAGACAAACCAATATGGATCATTGGAAGGTATTTTTCTAGTATTAGAGAGGCTTAGATTCTCCCAAAAACCTAATCCAATTCTTGCCTGAAACCTTCCAAAGTCACCCTGACTTGTACAAATAGTCTCACCCTTCACTCCCATTGCTAAATGACTAAATCAGCAGAGTTGGTTAAAAGTATGATCTTGCCTTGTGCTTATTCCCTTATTTGCCCTTTCTTCTCTGCACTTTATGAGAGTTTGTAAGAGAAATCTTCCTACCAAAAGCAAAATCAAACCCAAGATAAAACATAAAATTATATCTGAAGCAAGTTTTCCAATTTCTCAACATCTCTGATAGGGAAATCACTCTAAAAGGGTCATGACCTTTGCACCAAACAGAGGGTAAATGTCAAGTCTTATAACAATTAACCTTAACATATATTTATCTAAGGACCCTGATACAAAACAAGGGAAGTGGGTCAATCAAATGGGGCCAACAACATGCAAATAACTATACAATGTGGGTGGGAGAGTAGGGGAATGTGACATACTGTTAATTTCCATTTTAGGCAAATATTTGGCATCGGCTTTGGAAAGTGAGCTGCTATAGTGTTCAAGTTTGGATTCTCGTTCTCTCATTTTTTGTTATTCCTTGTTAGTGTCTCCTTTTGTTCAGGGTAATATTTGTGGCAACTTAACAGACACAAACTTTACTTGTCTTTTTACCAGAAAGATAACATACCATATTTATGATATGCACTTCTGATTTAGGGTTTAGGATGTCAGAAAGTTAATATTTAAGCAAGGACAAATTTTCAAAAGATTCTAAGAATTTAATATTTGAGCAGTGATGAAAAAGGAAGAGGAAGGGTATGGGCATGCATAACAAAGGATGGAAGCAAAAACAAGAAAAAATGGGTCCAGGTCCAGCAATATAAAACCAAAGATCATGAAAATCACAAATATTCAAAATATTTAGTCAAGCAATATTTTCATACTACAGGAGCCTCAAGGAATCCTACAATTGCAGATATGCATGACCTATAATTAAAGTATCAATAACAGGAAGTGAGCCCTAGACCTATGAGTAAAATTATAAAGACTTATATCAAGAAGCATCCCAAATACCAACCAATTTTTTTTTCCTGCTAAATATTCTTGGAAAACTCATTCAAACCCTGACTTTAAAATAACAAGAAGCATCCCTAGCTCCCTCCCATTTCCCAAATCAATGTGCAGGTTACATTTTTTGCAATATCCACCAATCAATGAGAACAAGTGAAATAAAAACCCCACGTTACCATTGGATTTGACAACCTTGGGTCATATGCTTGATATATAGGTACAGAAGGATTTATAGATCCAATAGAAGAACCAAATGCAGCAATAGAAGAACCAAATGCAGCAACTGGCGGATAAATTGCTGCAGAAAAAGTAAAGCCAGGTAAAATTGTTTGTCAAAGCCGAAAAGTATGAAAACCAACATCATATACATACCATTCCTGTCTGGATGGTTGTAGCGACATGTACCACCATACTTGCAACTGTTTCATATGAACAAGTAAATTCAAGGACTCTAAATCCACCAAATACTTATATTTGAAACCAACACACAATAAATTAACACTTACCTTCCAGTTTTCATGTAGAATGGGCAATCAACTTCCCCCTGTCAACAGAGATTTCTATGGTTAAAACCAGGCTTTCAAAAACCATAAAGATAATAAACACCATACTTTCAAAAACCAGGCTTTCAAAAACCATAAAGAAAATTGGCTTACAAAGGTTCAAACTTAGCAGAAGTATGAGTTACACAGCCAGAAAACCAATTCATGCAAGCAAATTGAAAATCATGCTTTCTGCTACAATCATTCTTAGTATCACAAGAAAAATGCTTTTCAACATGAATCAAAGAAGCATGCATCCACATATTAATAAAACAAAATGTAAAACTCCAAGAAAATGATATCGGATGAATTGGTATATCCTTCTATTTTAAACAATGACTGAACAC
>JASCZI010001290.1:0-17263 GCA_036250425.1 Stylosanthes scabra | reverse complement strand
TCGGGTCTTCACTCAGTCTACCACAAAATTTCGGCAGAAGGTTTATCAGTCCGGACTTGAGTTCGAAGCTGGCGTTAAGTTCAGGAAATCGGTTAGGCTGGTTGTCAAAAGCTGTGCTCGCACCACCCAACTGTTTGAGAGTTAGTCGTTCCACCATGGTAGAGGTAACTGAAACGGAAGAACTAGATTGTGTATCAG
Source organism: Stylosanthes scabra (assembly GCA_036250425.1). Classification (NCBI taxonomy): domain Eukaryota; kingdom Viridiplantae; phylum Streptophyta; class Magnoliopsida; order Fabales; family Fabaceae; genus Stylosanthes; species Stylosanthes scabra. Next base: position 17,065 of record JASCZI010001290.1, on the reverse strand, counting down.
AATCGGAACTAGAATAAAAAAACGATTGTTATTCAATGCCAGTCTCGAATGCGATCTTAGCATACAAATAACAATTCAAAAAGAAAAATTAAAAACAGTATGTACAGTATTCACAGACAATAAAAAAGAAACAAATATTCACCTTCCCCGGCAACGGCGCCAAAAACGTGACGCGCCCGCTCGGGGCGGGGACTTTCGGTCGTTGTAGTTCAGAAAGTCTCTTATCCCTTGCGGACGGCATCTGGAACGCTTTAAAAGAGGTGTCACAGGGTGCAACCAAAATACCGAGTAGGACTCGGGTCTTTCTGCTCAGGAAGCGAAAGGGAAAGTCTGTTTTTGATTGGGGTTGGTTGCAGTTGAGTTTGTTTGAAAGTAGTTCGCAGGTTGAAAGTCGTCGAAAGCAATTAAAGGCAGTTGAAAGCAGTAAATAAGCAGTTAAAAGGCAGTAAATAAGCTGATAATAAAAGGAGTGTCCTGGCCATGAGTTGAAATACGGTGCATCACTGTCACTGCTGCTATGTCCCAGATCGATTAGGCACCCCCTAAGAGGAACCTCTGCTATATACGAAACTCACTAGCTGTGTGGCAACAAACCCATAGTTCCGGGTTCAACTCACATTTGGAGTAGGTGTTGCTTGGAGTTCGTGACTCAGCCCCCGGCTCCCAAGAGTAACCCGCTGTCACTGGTAGAATCCTGCTGTCACCAGGACCTCTTGTGCGTGAGCGAAATATGGAGCCTCTGATCTATGCCCAGGGCTGACAAACTCTATAAGATCCCCGCTGTCACCGGGTCAGACCTGCTGTCACCAGGTTCCCAAGCACTTGTGCCATACTGCCGTGGCGAACCTCGTACCGTCAAGGAACTGCCACTATGCTAGCAGGGGTGTAGGGCGTATAGCTTTACGGGATTGACCCGTTCCTCTAGCGTGATCTTTATGGGGACTTGAAGCTCCGGTCATTTGCACATTTCACCTCACAGCCGAGACACTATAGGACTCTACTCACTAATTGCGAAAATCATGAAAGCGAGAAAATAAATTGGCAGCATAACAGTATGTAAAATCGCAGTTTGCAGGAAAATAAACGGACAGAATAACGGTAAAGTAATTTGATTGAAATTGAAATTTGACAGAGTAACAGTAAAATAAACAAAACAAGTAATAAAATAATAAGTCTGACTAGTGAATGGACAATAAACCTAAAATGAAACCCTAAAAACTAAGCTAAATGTGGAAGTGGGTTCCCTTGAAATGGTGAAAGGCTCCTCTGTTTATAGATGCTGAGAACCACTGATGCATACGCATAGAAGCTCTGAATGCATACACATCTGTGCCGAAACAGCCTTTTGGGCGTGCCTCCCACGTATAGGATGCGTACGCATGGCTTCACTAATGCGTATGCATCTTGGTCCAGCATTGGCCTTCTAGGTTTTGTTGCGATCCTTTCGCTCTTTCCGGCCACTTCCGCTCTGAAATCCGCTTGTTATATCCCGAAACACTTAAGCACACACATCAAGGCATCATGCGGAACGGGAAACAGTTCAAAACATAGTAAATATTTGCCGAAATAGCAGATATTACAATTACAGCCCTAAGGAACTACTAAGTGCAATTTAACCTATTTTGCTAGTGTTTAAGCGATGAAGAGGTGATAATTAATCAATTAAAGCAGTAAAATGAACCGTCGAAACAGGTTTCATCAGTCATCAACAATAATGCAAAATTTGGCATCTCCAATCTTTTCTCTAATTGAATTTTTGAGCTTAGTAGCAAGAATATGTAGAATCTCCTTTTGAACATCATTTGAAGTATACTTAGTAATTTTTGGATATTTTCCAAAACATGCTTTTTCACTCTTTCATTGTAAGATCCCAAAAACTTCAACAATTCAAGAAAGTTACCTCTATTGCTTGAGCTTTGGCTTTCGTCATGTCCTCTGTACGCGCAACCTTGAAATGTCAACCATCTGATACAATCTATAGATGCTCCTAACCGAATTCGGTTATTTTCAATCTCTTCTGATGTTTGCTTATGAAGAAGCATGTCAATGTGTTGGGATTGCTTCATCAAATCATCACATAATTTTAGCGCTTTATGATGGAATGAGTTGGGACCTTTTCCAATGTGATTAAGAAGAGCACATTCTTCTCCACTGTTTACTTTCTTCCAATTCCTAAAATCATTCTCAATAAAAGCATTTGAATCTATGTTGATGGAAGGTTCCTTAGCAAAAAGAAAGCATGGAAAACAATATATGGCATCATCTTTTATAGAATATTCTAACCAAGATGGATACAATTTAAACCATGAAGCTTTAAAGCGACGTTGATTTTTATCACTAGAAAACGGATAGCTATCAAGAATTGGTTGATTTGGCCCAACTTTGATATAAGCTCGACGAATTTCATCTCTTTGATTTGGAGGAAACTCCCAAATCATTGGTCGCATTCCAGGATCTCTTTCCAATTGAAAAACATCTAGTTGAGACGGAAGAAGTTGTTGACGCTTTGAGTTGGTTAATGGTTCCTCAAATGTTGAAGTAGTAGCAGTAGAAGTATTTTCAATCTCTTGGTTTCTTTTTTAAAAAAATGTATCAATGCTCTTCAACTTGCCCATAATTCAAACGATCAACAAATTCCTAAAATTAAAAATGTACTCAGCAAAAGAATCGCAAATTACAAGATATATAAAATAGTTAATGAGAAAAAACAACTATACAAGCAATTAAACAAATTTACTAACAATATACTACTGTTCTAAACTTCTAGTATAACAATTAATTAAGAAACATAAAAAATATATAGAAAATACATATTACATATATATGGTATATTGTACGCATAGTTACAATATAAGAGTCATATTATTCTCATTTTTTTATTATTGCATAGTTACAATATACAAAATCACAAATAAATTTATTTAAATCAAAAAAAAACAAGACTTGTTTTATTTATTCTATTACTTACCTATATTTAATTTTTGAATAGACAAATACATGAATTCCTAGTGACTTAGTTTTTCTTGCTTTATGAGATGAAAAAAAGAAACCACTTGTTGAAGCCTTGAAGTAGAATAATATTTTAATCTACAAAAAATAGAACAAAAGTTAAATAGTAGAATACAAATATCACCAATCAATAATAAAAGACAAAGAAGATTAAAAAGAATAAGACATATTTCATTGTTTTTTACTCACCTGAGAAAGAGAAGAGGAAGAGGTGGAATAGATGAAAGAGAATGAGAGATAATAGGATTTGTTGGTATTTTCGGTGATAGGGACATAGGATCTTGTACTTTTGTTATTCATTGTTCTACTTCTACCTTTTAGTTTTTATTAGGATTGGGCCAATATAATGTTATGGGCTGTAATTTATTATAGTGGGTAGGGGGCATGTAAAATAATCTTGGGGCCATCTTTGTAAATTTTTTAAAAAACTAAAGTTAATAATTTTGGGGTGGGGGGGACTCCCCTTAACTCATATAGAAGCTCCGCTCCTAAACACTGGTTTTTCTTTTCATATATATATAAAAAATCAAATTAAAAGTGACACGATTATGATGAAGAGACACTAGAAATCCACCAAAAATCCAAAGGTATTATTACAACCACCATTTGTTTCACCATTAACAAGAACAACAACAACATTAACAAAAACATTTGATGAAGGTTTTTGAAAAAAAAAAAGAAAAGAAAAAATAATGCAAAGAGAAGAAGGGGAAGACGAGAGAAAGGGGATCTGTCGTCGACCAAGAACTACTGGAGAAGAAGGATTGTTGTTGTCATCGCTTTCACTTTCCACCTCCAGTAACAACAACATTGCTCACTCCTAACAGCAGCGAGTTCCAGCAAACGCAACAGCTACAATTGTGATGAACTCCAGTAACGGCGAACCTAACAACAACAATTGTTTGCCACAATGCCACACCTCCCTCCTTCCTCTTTTCCCTTCTTCGTAGTTCCCCTCCTCTCTATATATATCGCTTCTTCTTCCATTATTTCTGTAATTTCAAATTCAATCATACTTCTCTTTTTTTTGTCAATCATACTTCTCTTTTCCTTTTAGTATTCTTCTTTTATTCTTTTTTAAATTTTTTTACCAGAGAAAATTGTTTGTGTGATTATTTCGATGTATGATTGTTGGGGAAGATAAGGGATTGAAGATGGGTGTCTTGGAGATTGGAGATGGTCATTCGGTGAGTGTTTAAAAGGGATATCTTTGTCTTTTAAAAAATTAAAGATGATTTTAAAGCAAAATTAAACCATAAAGATGATTTTAAATTGAAAAAAATCTTAGCGACAATTTTGATTTTTGACTAAAACCTTAGTAAAATTAATAATTTCCCTTTAGTTTATACATGTAAAGTGTTTTTCATCGTAAAATTTTCTCGACAAAAATGGGAAATGCGAAATGAATCCTCTCATTTTGTTTGTCAATTATTTATCGTATTTTATCATTCAATATATTTTCTCACATAATTTTTTCTTAGTCCTATCCAAGAAGTATATAATAAAATATTACTAAAAGTATATAATAAAATATTACATTTTAGTAGGGTAAAGTATATTTTGTTCTTGAAATTTGTGAAAAGTTTTAAAAATATCCTTAAATTTTATTTTGTTTCAATTTTATCTTAAAAAATTTTTATTTGCACAAATATGTCCCTGATAGTTAATTTTTTAAAAAATACAAGATCAATTTAACAAGAACTTGCAAAAACATCTTTTAATATAAGCAAGTCAAGCATGAAGTTATGTCATAGACTCTTACTTATCAAATATTATTACTAAATTTGTTCTAAATTTCTTATAAATTTAGATATTAAGAATATATTTGATGCAAATTAAAAATATTTAAAATAAAATTATAACAAAATAAAATTTAGAGGTATTTTTAAAATTCTTTGCAGACGAAAGTAAAAAAAAAAAAAATTCCCATTTTAGTATTTACATTAAGAATTGAGATAAATTAATGGAGAAAATCCATTCCCACTTGGAAATTCAATTGAACGTCTACTTATCTTATCTGCAGATATCTGGTTCCATCAGCGGACAGTGGACACAATCTGGCCACATAAGCAACAACACCTTACACAATCCCAACCTCTCTCTCTTTCTCTCTTTCTCTCTTTCTCTCTCTCTAATCAAAGTCCCCAACAACCAGAAATAACAACCACTCATCACTCTCTCACTCTCACACACACTCAACATGGCTGCCACAGGCATACCTTCCTCCTTCTTTTCTTCTTCAATCAACACCACTTCCTTCCGTTCCAAAACCATAACAGACCCTCCTCCTCCTCCTCTCATACCAATATCCTCTAACAACCGCAGATCATCACAGTCACAACAATGCTACTATTACTTTCTGGAACCTCTCTCATCAATTATTGGTGGTGGTGCTACAAAGTTGTGGGTGCCTAGAATTAGAACTACATCACCAGCTGTTGTTGCTTCACAACAAGAGTTTGCAGTGTCTGATGATGCTGCTGGTGGCTTAGTTGAAGAGGATGAAAAAGAAGAAGAAGAAGAAGAAGAGCAACAAGATGGTTCTGCTGCTGCTGCTGAATCCACTGTCAGCACTAAGCTTTATTTTGGGAATTTGCCGTACAGTGTTGACAGTGCACAACTTGCAGGGATAATTGAGGCTTATGGCAGTGCAGAACTAATTGAGGTATTTTGAATTTGATCTTCCATGTTTATACTTCAATTATTTTATTTTATTGCACATCACAATTAGTTAAAAGGCCACCTAAGTTTTTGGGATGCTGAAGATTGAAAATTGAGTTATTTTCATTCTATAAATATGAATTGATTAGAATTGATAGAATGGTTTAATTAAGCTTGAAATCATCAAAGTCACTATAATTGTTGTTTAACTCATTTTCGATGAATGTATTTTATTTGTATTTAAACATATACTCTGTACGTACAGAGTAACTGATTTGGTAACTAATTTTTAGTCTACATTTAACTTGGTTGTATGTACTATTCCGTCAAACAAATAAATATTATATTTTAAATTTAAAAGGAATAAAATCCTGGTGGAATTCAACAGAATGAATCGAGCTATCTACCATGTTTAATGCTTGATCATTCCGAGCACATTCATGGATCGTATTCCGCTGCAAAATTTCAAATTTCTTTGGTTTAAATTAATCTACTGATTCATCAACTTATGGATTCAACCCTTAGTATATTATTGCATGGTGTGTTTTAAAGGTTTCTCGTCATGGATTAGTAACTAATAGTTTGTCTTATCATATCTATTTTGTCTAGAGAGATTACCTGCATATAAATAGTACCAGGTTCTAATTTGGTTTTATTTGAACTGAAATCGGTTCATCCTTTCATGTAAAAATCTCTCTCTTCGCGAAAAAGTTGTAACTCAAATGACATTTGTCCAAGAGGTCTCCAGTTCGAGCCTCTCCCCAACATATCTTTGATAAAAAAAGAAAAAAGAAAATCTCTCTTCAGTTCAGGAGCAGATGTAGATCCTCCAATTGAGATGATCTGATCCCTTTGGAATTTCACTTGATAGGGCAAAACCTGATCATGCAAAGCCTAATATAAGTGGAGATTAGGTCTCATCATCTTCTCATTAATCTCAGTCTCCCGGTCTATAGACTTTATTTATTTCTTTCGTGCAGACATTTGATTTTGTTTAAGTAAGTTCTTGAGTTGAAGTCTTGTAGATGGAAAAAATTCCTATATGTACATAAGTTTTCTGATGGAAATTGCATTTCTTGTTAGTTAGAGATTCCTCATGCTTGAAAGTTCTTAATCCAAATTGCGTTTTTCTGATTTCTTAATAAGCTGTTGTCTATATATATTTCCAGGTTCTCTATGACAGGGACACTGGAAAAAGCAGAGGCTTTGCATTCGTGACGATGAGTTGCATCGAAGATTGTAAGGCAGTAATCGAAAATCTTGATGGAAAAGTTAGTATTCTACTTCTTTTTCTGTTTCTCCATTTGACAAATTTTTTTGTCCTTTTAAAAATCATTGCCATGCTAAAGGTTTGTACAAACATCTTAGGACTTCTTGGGCCGAACCTTACGGGTAAACTTCGCCGACAAACCAAAACCAAAAGAGCCGCTGTACCCTGAAACTGAGTACAAGCTATTTGTTGGAAACCTGTCGTGGACGGTAACCTCCGAGAGCCTCACTGAAGCGTTTCAAGAATATGGAAATGTGGTCGGAGCTAGGGTCTTATATGACGGCGAAACAGGAAGGTCACGCGGCTATGGCTTCGTTTGCTATTCGACAAAGGCAGAAATGGAAACTGCCCTTACATCCCTGAATGATGTGGTATGTCAAAATTCTAAGTCTCTTCATTTACACTGCTTTTGTGTTACATGCAAAACTGAAAACTCTAAGCTACTAATACAAGATAAAGAAGCTAATGGCTATAGCTAAAAGAAGTGAAATAATTGTACTAACATTTTTTTTATCTATACTATCATTATCAAAAGAAGTAAGTTTTGTCTTTTCTTATAATAAAATTCTACATTTATGTACAAGAATGTGAATAACTAGGAATCTTGAATAGATGCAACAATTTCTCCTAAAATAGAGTTTAATTTATATGCACAAACAATATGAAACGTTTTACATCATCCTCCAACCACATTTGTTCTTTTGGATGACCATTCAAACCATCCAAAACTGCTTTACACTAGATTCTACTTATAACTGATCATTCTAGTACAAAACATTTTGCATAGTGTAAAGATAGATAGAAATGTAAGATTTCTCTCACTGTTTCTTTATAAACCATGTGCCTTAAGGAACTCGAGGGACGGGCTCTGCGTGTAAGCTTGGCGCAAGGAAAGCGTTCGCAAGGTTAAGAGCAAGCAAACATAGAAAGGCTCAGCGATTTTCAGAAATGGTGTCAATTAAAAGAGAAGGGGGAAGCTTGAAAGCACTCATTTCATCCCACTCACTAAAATTCTGCTGTGCCAAAATATTGTTGTATTCTCTGTAACATAATGCTAACATTGATTTTATGTTGCTCCTTCTTGGTCTACTATGAGTTTTATTAATTGAATCACATAATTTACTTAATGTTACAATGCCTGAAATATTCACCTCATGGGGAATATAACTTTGTTACCACAAGTGAATGAGCCACTTTCAAAATACAACTTTTACACCAAAATTTACAAGTTTAAATTAATTGGTCGGTCTCTACATTTTTTATGACATTTGCAATTAGGTCTCCATAATTTGTAAAAGTTAAAATTTAATTATTTTATATTTTATATTCTCTAATTAAAATAGCATCTTAATATGAATTTATGTATAGGATCTACTTTAAGTTAAAAACTAAAGCAGAATTTATAATTTAGGGAATATGGACATACACAAAGTTGTCTTGTTTTAGGGAAATTTAAGGGTGGATATTCTAATGAAAACTCTTAATTTTACTGTGGATTATAGGGTTTAATTTTGGTATATTATTAAAATGTTATCATTGTCTAAAAGCGTTGTTACTCCTTTTAAATTGTTATTTTTTTCATAAGTCACTTTTAAATTGCGACTAAACCAAAATTTCCATGGGAAAATGTTTATTTACATAGTGTGGCCTGGAAGTGAATGGTGCATATGCTTCATACTGGTTGTACCTATTTCAATTCCAGAAAGTAATAATATTTGGGTCTATGTACTTTTCTTCTTGTAGTTTCTTAGTAGCGAGAACTTTCTTCGTGTAACAAATGCCTATTTGAAGATTAGCATATGCACCCGTCCAAAAAAAAAAAAAATTAGCATATGCACGAATTTTTGCTGGTCAAAACCCTTTATAGGTAGCTTTTTTTATTGCGTGACCACCAATGAGAGCACCAATGTTGGAGTTTGAGAGAATTATCATCAAAAGAGCTAACTCGTATGGTGGGAGAACCCAAAACATTACAAACTCTTTTTAATGTGTTGGTCCTCTGATATGAGACTTTTTTCAAGTACTGATCCCTTGAATAGACACTCGTAACATAAACTAAAGCATGCATAAATTAAATGCCTACAATAAGAAATTTGGATTGTTTAAATTTCTTATTATCAAAATGGTTAGATTTTTTTCCATTTCTTTTCATCATTAATTTAAATTCTAACTTAGATGAGCCTCTTGCAAACAAATTCTGGAATAATAGTAATAATTTTTATTTAGATATTTTTTAGTTCATTTCATTGTAGAAATTATTTCCTTAAAGCAGTACATTTAAACATGGAAACATATAGAAGGATAATTTAATCACAAAACAAGAAAGTAAATGTTGTAAACACAGAATTAAAACTACACCGAGCTAAACCAGCAGGCGAATCTGCATGATCTAATCAAAAGGTGCTCGAATATTCTTCCATCCAATAATGGAGAACTTATTCAAATTTTAACTTTGTTAACCCTGCAACAAATGCATATATATTAGAACTAAACTTATTAAAAATTATTTTGTAAAATTGGCTAGTTGCATATCTGAAACTGGAAAAAATGCACTACATTGGTCAATCTTTTGCTTGACCCTTTTTTTTTTTTTGTAGAGTGACTCATCACATCGTTAGGAATTAACATAGTGCACTTTTGTCAGTATCCGCGGAGGCTAATTACGTACAAGGACCACTTTGGACGCCTCTATTTAGAATAAGAAGTTTAAAAACGGTGATATCAAATATAAATATAAGATATATAATAAAAGTAAAATATAGGTAATTGATATTTTTATAACCAAAACACTCAACAAATTAGATTTAAAAAGAGAACATTCAAAACGTTAAATATAGAACATTCTATCACATAATTAAAAGTTTTTTAGAAACAGAACTTCCGAAACCTAAAAAAATAAAACATTCAATCGCAGAGTCTTTATTAGTTACCTAGCTGATAATAAAACTACGAAAAGTTAGAATTCTTACTGGTATTAAATTCCGAACTTAGCATTAAGTTTGTCAAAGCATTCGCGCTTCTTGTCCTCTCTTCGAAAGACTTTGCTGCATTCATAGATAATACATCCCTGAATGCAAAATTTATGCTTTACCTGATTATTTTCAAAGCGTGCTTTGCAATCCTTGGAACAAGCTTTTACAGAGTTAGATGCAAGAGAATACGAAGTAGTAGTCCATGGCACTTCATCACGAATTGTTTCATGGAGTTCATAATCCATGGCAGCTGAACAAGAAATTGCTAAAATCACAAACACTGTAATTGCAAGAGTCACAGTACAACCGTTCTTATTAGCCATTGGATTCTCTTATTTTTAGTGTTAATTTGCAATAACAAAGTTTATGGTAGATCACGTTTTATATAGGCTTCAAATCTTTCTCAATTATTTTTCTAATGCAAATGATTCTAGAACTAAGATATTACCAAGGGCTACAACATAATAATATATACAAAACTGAAACCTCTCATTGTAGCAAAGTGTTGTTATAGAAGTTAATTATTCTAGTTAAGCTTGAATATGTCCCTTGAATCCAACATATTTTCATAACTATACAATAGATAATAAAGCAGTTAAAATATAAGTTACTGAAAGTTAAAACCTCCCTGCCTCATAGAAACATTGAAAACATAATCTTGATGAGGATTTCCTCGTTTACCAATAATAAAAAGGAAAAAAAAGGACGCAATAATTAGTTATTTAAATTACTCGATGCACAATGGTAACAAAATAAAGTTTAGTTTTTAAACAAGTACATAAATGTACAAAAATTGCCCCTAAATTTTTCAATGTGTATCAAAATAGTCCATAACTTTTAGAAATGACCAAATTAGTCCTTAATTTTGCGAATTGTGAATTTTTTAGTCCCTAATTCAACTGCCGCTAAAGTAGTTACTAACATGAAACGTTAAAATATCAATGTGACATACATCTGCAATAATAATAATATAACGTGGTTAAGACTTAAGTATAATTAGATATGCATCCTAATTTAGTTAATTGGACACATTTTAGACATATTTTTTAGTCTTTACACTTATTTAAAATAATTAACTAAAATAATTTCACTTAACAAACTTAGGACACATATATATTTAACCATATTTAAATTTAGAATAAATTTAGGTGTATACTCATCCATGTATCTATTTATGTGTTTTTACATCTAATAGACTCGCGTCCAAGCACATAAATAATAAAGTCTAGCACAAAAGTTTTGAACACAAAAATAATAAACGTAAAAATAAAAAATTTGAGTCAAAACAAAGAAAATAAGAGTTATTTTTTGAGGATGTCATGTAGATATTTTAATACTTTATGTAAGCACTATGTTAATAATAATTAAATTCAGGATTAAAGATGATCCACAATTTATAAAATTAAAGATCAATTTTGTTAATTTTAAAAGTAGTTAAGGACAATTTAGAAGTATGTTAAAAAATTCAGTGATCATTTTGAGCATTTATTCGATTTTAAACAAAGGAATTGGAATGTTTTAAACAATTTGTTACCAAGTTTAGGATTTTTTTTATCTCTTAAAAATTATTATGTAGAATGGCAAGCTGGATCCTAGTTGTTTCTTAACGAAAATTATTTAAATAATACGACAAAATTTATAATAAGGTGCATTCATCATATAGTATATAATTATATTTTAATAAGGTTAAACCTGAGAAGTTTGTTAAAAAATTTTAAAATATTTTTAAATTTTATTTTGCTTCAATTTTATTCTATTAATTTTCGATTTACATCAAATGTATTCATCATTTAATTCTTATTACGTGGAATTGCGATGTCACATACATGATCCATTTCTCTTCACACAAGCTCATTGTAATTAACAACATCGATCTTTAAGTAATTTTTTCTTACACAAAATCATTGCAAATAACAATTAACTTTTCTTTCTTTTTCACCTACAAGTTTGTGGTAATTTGCAACGATTTATATAAAAACATGAAGAAAAAATGCAAACTGATAGATAACGACTACAAGGAAAAAGATTTGATATGATTTCTATAACCCAAGTCTTTAACTCTACTAACTTCAGTATTAAAGTGGGCCAAGGATTCGTGCCCCTCTTTAAGAGAAGGGCACCGGTGACCCTTCTAAAAATATTTATAAATAAACCCCACAAAAAACTTTTTATAATTTCAAAAATTTTCTATACTTTTTATGATTCCATTAAGTAACCACCTTATGGAAGAATGAAGAACTTCCTCTGCTACGGTATCTAGCAGCCTGAGAACCGGATGACAACTTGATTAGATCAAATGTTTACTAACTAAACTTAAACATGCAAATGCTATTTTTTTTAATAATCATGATTACTCAACGAGGATGAAAATGAAGAAGTATAAATTTGTTGCCTTTGTTATTGTCAACCAAACCTAGAAAAGTTCAATCCTGGTTTCAAAGCGGCAGAAGCATTTTAGCTTATTTGCCAAATGAAACAAAAATCTCAACTTGTGGTGTACTACTGTGTGCTTGATTTTTTTTTCTTTTTTTTAAAATAAATGAAAACATGAGAAAAAGCAGACACTACAAGAAATTTGGTCTTTTGTCACGTTTGAAAACCGTGACAACAGGTTAAGAAAACCGTGACAATAGATCTATAGTCACGGTTTCAGGTCTAACGTCACGGTTTTTGGCTGTGATCAATTCCTAGGGTGACCATAGCTCTATGGTCACGGTTTTTACAACTATGGTCACGGTTTTTTTGTCCATTTCAAAAAACGTGACTACAGATCTAATGTCACGTTTTGTGAAAGATACCTATGGTCACGTTTCCTAAAACCTGACTACAGACCTAATGTCACCTTTTGTGAAAGATACCTATGGTCACGCTTCCTAACCGTGACAACAGATTTAGCTACTGCTGCGGCAAAAAACCGTAACAACAGAATACTTTATAGTCACACTTTAGTTACCTGTTAAAATCGTGACAACAGCTAATTCTATAGTCACTGTTTTTCTAGTAGCTACAATACTAAAAATTCCTAATCGAATAATAAATTCCAAAATATAATTCAAATTGCAACAATAGTGTTTGCAATAAAATATGTATGTAACAACTGAAATGGCTAACAAAATAACATAGTATCTCAAATAACATTAGTATCCCAGTATCAATTCCTAAGTAAAAAAAGACAACCAAAATACATCCAAAATATAATCCCTGAATAGTGATATTCAAGTACCAATTCGTTACAAAAAAAAAAAAGACAACCAAAATATCTAAAGGAGTAGACATCCAAAATATATAATCCCTAAATAGCGATCTTCACATCATGTAGTCCTCCTCCTACGAACCAAAAAAATAATAAACATATTAATCACCAAGAGGAATAACAGAAAAATATTATTTATTTTGATACTTAGTTTGAGAAGCCAATTACAAATCAAAAACAGCAACACAAGACAAAACACTATATATTTCGGAGTAGTGCAAAACAAAAGCAAGAACCACCCAAACCAGAACCAGCAACACAAGACAAAGCACTACAAGCTACAGAGTAGTACAAAACACAGCTAAAAACAACCGCCCTGAATGAACTAATAGGCCATACAACGATTAACACCAAAACTCAAACCAAATTAATAAAAGAACTACCCAATCTATCCAATAATTACCCTCTACGCTGATTCTCATTTTCTCTCATCCCCATTCCTTCAGCCAAGTTGACACCTTATAAATAAGTTTTTCCAACCAAACTAATCTAACTCTTCAACAATTAAATTCCTTAGCCAACTAAAGTAAGTGACAAATATACAAGTAAAAGTATAGGTACTTACTTCCTCATTGTTTGGCATATAACTTGATCCAGATGATGGAGGAAGATTTTGCTGCACCTCATTCGGGGCACTGTTTGCATCAGGTGCAGATTTTTGGGCAGTGTCTATCATGGCCTGCACTTGTTCAGAACTCAAAGCAGGATTAATCTGTTGGAACAACCCTTTTAACAAAGTTGTATGCCATCCATCCTTGTATCAAAGGAATTCTTCACTGTTAAAATTTCTTCTTGATGTTTCAGCTTTAGTTGTTCAATCTCCTTGTCCTTTTTTAGAGAAGTTTTCGTGACTCCTCGACCATACAAACGAACTCGACCATGTCTCTCCTTTCCAAACAGCGCCTCAAAAGTCTCATCATCACTATGCCCACTCTCCTTCAGAACCTTAACATGGTCCTATAAATTTTCAAGTAACATCAATTCAGTATAACAATAGCAAACTAAACCCATAAAATAAATAACCAAGTTGATCTATATATGCTAGGTTCTGTTCACTACCATAATTTGAACAATTTCATATTTTGTAAATCAATTACAAAAGAAATCAAGATATATTACTTCAAATAACTTACTATCATTTCTTGTGTTGATGAATGAAGTGTTTCTCCTTTTTTGTTTGTCCTAGTTGCGACAAACATCTCAGCTTGTGAAGGCTCTTCATTGTTTTCCTTTTTAGCACGCTATACAAGGAGAAATCCCAAAAATGAGTAATTCCTCACTTAAAATACATAAAAATCAAGGGCACATATTTATAATAAAAATCATACCAGTTCAGCGCGGACCATCTCAAAATTAATAGGTTCCATCTAGATCACACGGATTGGGTTTTCATTGGGATTTCTTGAAATGCGTCGATTCCGATCATGCAGTGGATACAATTACCAACGGCGTGGCCTTGTTCATGGCAGGGGTGGACGTTGCGGATAACAGCGGAGCACGTGATGGTTTGGTGGATCTCCATTGATGCGCCGCTGGGGTAGGCGAAGACGGTGGTTACGCCTTCACGTACGCTACAGAACCTCCATGAGGATGTCTGCCCTTGTGTGTCTCGCCAATAGGGGGATGGGTGGTGATGTTGTTGGCTACGGCAGAGGGTGGTTGTGGTTTGTGTTTGGGTCGCCTGAGATGGAGTTTGACGATCTGAGAGAATGAAAATTTTTGGGGTAGAAATTGAAATTACAAAGAATTTAGAGAATTTTTTAACAATTATCATAAATTAATAGGGGTAAAATTTGTAAATACTTTTTAAAGAGTCACTGGTGCCTTTCTCTTAGAGAGGGGCACCGAATCCTTTGGCCATCAAAGTGTTTTTGCATGCACTTTTCACCATTCGCCATACAACTACCGACCAATGTCCATCTCCCATTGCCAATAGCGTAGAAGGTTCCCGCTTACTCCACTCTGAAATGGTACAAAATGTAAATAATTGACGTCATTTGTGAGACCCTTAGCTTCTCCGACTCTGGAAAGATGGGAGAGAATATCTGTCCCGGCCCCTAACAAATTGCTAAACAGACAACGAGGCCCCTCACAAAAAAAATATCCCAACCCGGCCCCTGATATTTACCATTGTGGACAAAATCATCCTTTTATCTATGTCCTTTATCTAAGGTTAATAAAACTGAATATGTAACACGTTAATTGGTGATCTAGTCGTTAAACATCAGTTTGGACGGATACACTATG
This sequence comes from Stylosanthes scabra, assembly GCA_036250425.1. Classification (NCBI taxonomy): domain Eukaryota; kingdom Viridiplantae; phylum Streptophyta; class Magnoliopsida; order Fabales; family Fabaceae; genus Stylosanthes; species Stylosanthes scabra. The sequence continues at coordinate 1,653 of JASCZI010001290.1, read as the reverse complement.
TTACGAACCAACCTAGTCCTATCAGTTTTTATAAAACTCGATCTTAACTTGCTCAATCTCAAGACAATAAACCCTATTTTATAGGATCCATTTTTTCTGCAGAGAATTTTCTTCAATTCTTCGACTATTACCTACCACCATGAGCTATGAATGTTATTTAATGAACAAATCATCACTTTAACTTGCCACGTAGACATATTTGGAGAAAAATAATTGAAGGAGGGGGGCTAATGTGTCTAACAACAATAATTATCAAGAGTCGGGTTGTACCTTTTTTTTATCAGGTGCCTCGTTGTCTTTCGACGTAATTGTCAGGGGCCTATTTGGGATTTTACTCGGAAAGATGGCTGATGTGACCAAGTGTTGGTTGAGAATGCCAATAGTGAGATGAGTTATACGACCATTTCTTCTGGCAAACGATGATGGAAATCCGGTCTCTTTGTAAGATAGAAAAAGAATGAAAACTGAATATTACTTTGTTATTGAATGAATGAATTCACAATTCCATGATTACAACCTAATAGTTACAAAGATTGCTAATCTTATATTTAAGTGGAATTCTAATTGAGAGAATCTAGAAGTTAAGATTTGACTAACTAATCATGTGTGTCTTAGTTAATCCTCCTAGATTGATTATTTTCCACCTAATTATAGATTAGCATAAGTTAAATGGAATACAAATGATACATAAATGAAATTACACTTAAAAAAATACAAATTCTGCAACTAGACAGCAGAACTCATGCCTGGGCATCAAAAACTGGCGCCTGGCGTGAGTTTTATGAGCTTCTGGTGCTAAATCAGGTTTCCCACGCCTGTACTTCAAAACTGGCGCCTGGTGTGAGTTCTGGGCGCCTAGGCGTGACTCTGGTGAGCCTAAGGTGCTGAATCAGGTTTCCCACACCTAGGCATTGATTTTGGCGCATGGGCATTGAATTCTGGTGCTTGGCTTGGTCTGCTCACGCCTGGGCATGTCTGAGGCTGAATCTGGGCGCCTGGGCATGATTTTGGGCGCCTGGGCGTGCAGCACTGGGCGCTGGGCGCGGAGTCTGGGTGCATGGGCGCTAGTTACTTGGCTCTGGCTTGCCTGGGTGTGATTCTGGGCGCCTGGGCGTCCAGCTCTTCTGCTGCAATTTTCCCAGGGTTGTTCTAGGCTCAAACCAATTGTCAAGCATAGACATTTATATACCAAATAGAAGCCCCGGACGTAAGCTTTCCAATGCAATTGGAATCAGATGATTTGGAGTTCTGTAGCTCAAGATATTCCTAATTTAGTGAACAAAGGTCATGATGGAAAAACTGATCAGCATCATAGGCGCTTGGACTTTGGATCCCACGCTTGTACTTTGTGCTTCAATGCTGATTTTCCTGAAATTAACCAAAAATCTCATCAAAGTACCATGTTTATTCAATTACAAATAATTTTACATATATTTTTACTATTTTATGAACTTATAAACAAATAACATAGGGAATTGAGTATGATTTGGTTAAAGAAATCCTTAAAGATGCTAAGGCATCAGCAATCTCATAGATACCTTTAACTGTTGCTCTTGTGCTGAAGTGCTGATTGGCATCAGCCACTGTTTCTATCATTTCCCATGCCTCTTCTGGCGTTTTGTTCATCAAAGCTCCTCCACTGGAGGCGTCGAT
>JASCZI010001287.1:0-16087 GCA_036250425.1 Stylosanthes scabra | reverse complement strand
AAAAAAAAAAAAAAAAAAAAAAAAAAAAAAAAGAAAAAACAGACAGATGCGTTAATACAATAGATGGAGAATTATTAGGTGGTGAACGAATTGATAGTGCTCCCATCTTGATATGCTTTTCATGGGATTATTCCAAAGTTAATCATTTTTAATTTGTTAATTATTTCTTTTGTGTCCACTAGTACCAATCTTATTTGTTCACCTACTGCTACTAATTAATCATATTACTGTATCTATGGCTCTTAAAGCAACTCATTGATCATTTTTTTTAACCATTTCTTTAGAATTTAGCCTCAAATTGGTTTTTGAAGCTATACTCAAGTTTCATATTAATCTTAAAGTTACAAGTTACTCAAATTTTTATCCAAAATTTAAAATGGTGACTCAAGTTAATCATTGGATCAATTTCTGGAACTAAACTATTAGGGTATTGCTTATCTAGTATGATGACTGCTACACAAGATCATAATGCAAAATGGCTGTTTCATTTTAGCCCTAATTTTTGCCATGAATGACGTTTTTTAGATTTATATGTTGACTTATGTACTATAAAGTCTTCTTCTCCCACATATAAATCCAAACGACTTTGTTTATAGGGCATAAATGAAAGTTAAAATGAATGTACATGGTAACTGTCATATTAGATTAGTAATCCGTTAACGATTCAGTCATAGAAATTAACGTAAAAACTAATTTAAATTACGTTTTCAAACTTTGAGAATTAGTTCGAGTAACATGAAATTTTAAGGGTCAATTTGATGTTTGAGTGTAACTTAAAAGACCAATTTAAACTTAAACTACATTTCTTAGCAAGTTGCAAAAAGACCTTACACTTAAATACATACATGTAAATCCAATAATGAATTACTTCCATTTATTTCGATTTAGAAATTAACTTATGAAAAGTTTTATTTTATTATTTCTGGTCGGGAATGATTGAAATGAAGTTTTTATGTTTGGCTAATGGGGAATGATTCAATCATTGAAAGTTTTTTGTTATTATTTTGGGGGAATGATTCAATCATTGAAAGTTTATTCACCTAACTATGACCCAGTATGTTATACGAATTTAAAAGAAAAGACGTGAGGCCACTCAAACCCTGAAAACCAAACTAGAAAAAGAGAAAAAAAGTATTAAATTATAGCTTCGGTATTACCAAAATATCCCTGTGATAAATTAACTATGTTAGATGTAAAAGAAAGAGCAAGTGAAAAGAGAGAGTAAATAAAGATTATGAGTTGTGAGTTGTGACCCATTAATTATTCCTTCTATTCCGATCTAGAATAATATTCTATTTATAAATCTTATTCGATGTAAAATAATTAGGCAAAAGTAACTAAAATTTTTCAAGGTGTAGTAGTAACTTCATTAAATAAAAGGAAGAGCAAGTGAAAAGAGAGAGTAATAAATATTATATACAAGATTAAAATATCAATAAGATTAATTCAATATGTTCATATAATCTAAAATCAAAATATTCTTAATCATGATAGATTAAGGACTAATTTGTCACGGATCTGATAGTTTCATTTAAGGGTTTGTCGCTAATCAGTGAATTACTGTATGTATAAAGCAAAATTCGAATCATCGACACTTACTTAGGCGGACTAATGAACTTACTAGCATAAATCCAATTTAGTTAGTGTATTGTTTTTTTAATGCTTCATAAAGTCTACAAAATAAAAAGGCAACTAATGAGAAGAGCAATATCCAATTATTAATTAATAATCTTCTTTGGGCGTTCACATAAAAGATTATATTAATCATCCATACCCCAAACTCATCACATACAAAAACAATATTATCAAAAGATGTCAAAGATTATATAAAGTAATTTAAAATCATTATATAATAATTTAATTAAATATATCAAATTATTTAACGATTTTTAATAGATAATTTTACATAAAGTAATTGAACGTGAGTAGATATATATAATGAAAAGAACAGTACTTCCCCTTACAAAACATCTCCAACTACCACAACACACGTGCCAAACACTATACACATACATGCATAACCTTCCTATGGAGCCACACAGCCAAAAAAAACCCACCCTCTAACAGTGCAAACTCAATCACCCATTTCAATCAAACAAAATCATACATAACCATAAGATCATGTTCATTATTACTGTTGTGATTTTATGGGAATGGCTTGGAGAGGTTGAGCCTTATGCAAAGTAAGTCCAAATCTCTCAGACATATCCAAATCTTTTGAATCTTCTCCATTTGGTAGCTTCCAATCATACCCATTTAGAAGAGAAGCCAACACAACATGCACACTTCTATAAGCCAATGGCAATCCAGGACACATCCTTCTTCCAGCACCAAAGGGAAGTAATTCAAAATCACGACCATGAATATCAATCTTACTATCTAAGAATCTTTCAGGCATGAATTCATTTGGATTTTCCCAAACACTTGAATCTTTTCCCATGGCCCATATATTAACCCAAACTTGTGTATCTTTTCGAATCATGAAACCACTTATTTCAGCGTCTTCGCTTGCCTTGTGTGGTGCTAATAATGGGGCAGGTGGATGCATGCGCAAAGTTTCTTTAACCACTGCTCTTAGATAAGGAAGCTTTGATATGTGTGATTCTTCAAGAACTTGTTCACCTTTGCCAAGAACACATTGAAGCTCTTCTCTAAGTTTTCTTAGCTTTTCTGGATTACGTAGTAACTCTGTCATTGTCCATTCTATGGTGATTGATGTTGAATCTACTCCAGCCATGAATAAAATCTGACATCACAAGTTTCCATAAATGCAAAAAATGAAATGGTGTTCAAGAGGTTAATGTAAGGGACTTATTCCGTACAAAAATAGATGATGAAAATGTAAGTTTTATTAGAATTACGTATGATATAAATTTAATATAATAGACTTATATATAGATTCACATTTGTATTTTATTTAATTTTTGTAGGATGTAAAAAGTAAAATTTGTATCATAAAAGATTTTTTATATTTATATCAACTTAGATTTGTATCAAATAATTTTTTTAGTGTAAAAAATGAAAATAAATATATTTTTTTTGCTCTTAATAGTTTCTCATTTTTCGTTCTATTTTTTCCACGAATTTTTATTTATCTGTTTCTACAAAAGAAAGAAAAAAAAGATACACGTAAGTATTTATAAATACTTTTTTTTAAAAAAAATAACATAAAAAATTAACATAATCTAATATAATTTAATACAATTTAAGGTTATTTAAGTATTTAACATAATTTAACACAATTTATCATTCGTATTAAAAATTCATAACATTATGTATATAAAGTATTAAACTATACTAATTAAAAAAGTGTAATTAGTATTTAACTATTAAACACCCCACCTCAAAATATTAATAAGAATTCATAATTTTGAAAACTAAGTCTTGAATTATTTGATGAATTATATTGGACAAGATACTCACCAGAAAGAGATGCAAAACATGGAGACGAGTCACTTGAGAATTTTCTTCCAACATAACATCTAAAATAGAATCTAACACATCATTGCATCTTTTATTGGTAGTATCCTTTTCTAGAGCCCTTGATTTCAATCTTTCTTCTGTAAGACCATCAACGAATTCTATCAACTTTTCAGTATGCTTGGTCATCCTTGCACGTGCACCTTGTGGATCAAGAAATCTAAAGATTGGGAAGAAATCCACCACATTAGGCCTCCCAGATTCTTCACCAATGCCCCAAATTATATCCTTGAATTCTTGAGACTTACAAGATTCACCGTAATGAGCCACGTTGACAGAAAAGAAAGTGTTCGATACAGAATTAAGTATCGTTGTAAAACAGGTCTCACCGATATTTAAAACTTCGTCTTTTACACTTTTCTCCTTCACAAAATTCATTAGTTCATGCAGTGTCTTTTGGCGAAGAACTTGCGTGGAATCGAGCTGTTGCGGAGAGAACACTCTGGTAGCACAAACTCTCCTAAGGATCCTCCATTGAGGCGAAGAAGATGGCAACCATCCCACTGAATACAAGTGGTGATCAAGTACCTTAACGGTATCCGGAATTGTTCTATGGGAAAAATTTTGGTCATATATTTGGAGAACTTGTTTGGCTAGCATAGGAGATGAGATAACTATGGTGGTTATGTTACCAAGTTTGAGAGTCATTATTGGTCCATATGTTTGAGAAAGCTTAGCAAGTTCTTTGTGAGGTTGGTTGCCAAGTTCTAAGATGTTTCCTATGATTGGCAAAGGTTTAGGTCCTGGTGGGAATTTGGTTGATTTATGTGTTTTGGTGCCTAGTTTGGATTTCAGAATATGATGAATAATGGTTACAAACACAAAAGAAACTATAACAAGTATTGCTAGATTATCGGTGATGATAATGCTTATAAACACAAAAGAAAGTATAACAAGTATTGCTAGATTCTCCATGATCATCTTTGATTCTTATGTGTCTAATCTCGATGGAACTTGTATATATATAGCTCTAGTTGAGAAGAGTTATATGCAAGTTAAGGGTAGTGTAGTGTTTGTTTATTTTAGTTTATTTTGTATTAGGTAGTGGGCTTGTTTTACCCTTTTTTTTTTCTTTTTTCTTTTTTTCCCTACTAGCTAGTGTCCAACTGTCCATCCCCATATGATTCACGACGCATTAAAATAAAAAAATAAAAAAACTAAATAATTGATTACAGGTAAAATTATTATGATATTATAATTATGTGATAAGTGTACACTAAAATCAACTAAAACTAAATTACACATTTATTTATGGATAATTATATGATAAAGAAGTTTTACCATGAATAGGACGAAGAGATATATTATTTTTATTTTAAAAATTAATAAAATAAAATATTTTATATGATTAAAATCTGATCATTCATTAATAAATTTTTTTTTTTATTATTATTTTTCTCTTCACCATAACATGCATCTTTATTTATATATAGATATGTGGGGTTGGTTTTCTTATGCAAATAGCATTTTTTTATATTATTTTATTTGAATTCATACATATAAAAAAAGGTGTAAGTTGGATGATAATGATATTTATAAGATGAATTTTTATACTATGTTAAATTTTAAAATGTAATAAACGGTCCAAATTATTTTTTTTTTCAAAAAATATGTATCACATGTTAAAGATAATAAATTCACTTGATTAATTTAATTCACTTTGTTTCTTTCGAAAGTGACCAAAAAAATATAGTAAATTAAACTATATTTTTTTTGGTGACTTTATATTTTTTTGGTGACTGTAAATTAAACTATATAAATGAACCTATTTGGTTTTTAACTAACCATCAAAACACAAAAAGTGGCAAATATAAATAAGTGACAAAAAATATATTTTTAAATAATTGTAATTATCTTTATTTTAAACAATTTGTCAAGTAATATTTTATAAAAGCATTCATTAGGAATTATATGATGAAAATTATAAATATTACATTTTCTTTTCATCCACATAAATAATATATATTAATTCAGTGATTCGGTCTACTAGAAATAAAATCAAAATAAAAAAAAAAATCAAAAAATACTTTAATTATATTTGAATCAGATCTGTAAGTAATGAGTATGTGCATTAAATTATTGTTATTCATGTAATGACTAATTACTAATGAGGAACATCATCATATCAATTATTCCCTTTACTTTACCTTTTATTTATTTTATTATAAAAAAATTATCATTAAGGACCCCTAAGAATAAATAACCAATAAGAAGGATCAATTTACAATATATTAGGTTCTTTTTATCAATTTTTGTTATTAATTTTTGTTATCAATTTACAATTTGTTATTAATTTACAATTTTGTTATCGATTTACAATTTACTATTTATTAGGTTGAATAGAAATAAAGTATTCTTGATTATGTGGCAAAATAGTGTGATTTTTCTCCTTAATTTATAATTTATTAGAATTTTTTATTATTAATTTTGATATAACTAATCTTTCTTATTAATTATATATTTTTATGGTTTTAATGATAACTTTTTTAATTAATTATTTTCTATTATTGTCATATACGCGCCAGCAAATCTAGGCTCTAGCTTCTTTATTTTTTTAACTTTTAGAACAGATTTTGGCATTTGTTTATGAATCAATCCATCTATGTGCACCACTCTGCTTTGTTTTGATTTCTATGTTAACATATTTTATTTTTGTATTATACGTAATATTTTTTATCTTATTATATTTTATATTTATGTGTTTTATTAATTTTTATGTATTAATGTTTATATTTTTTGTATTAAATGAAATGTACATATAATATTATTATTTATTTATTATAAATTAATTTTTTGAGTATTTTTTTGGTGAAAAATAAAATTAGATAAAAAATAAAAAATTTATTAAATTTAGAAAGTTAAACATAATTTTTTTTTTTACTAAAAAAAAGCAATCTTCACTTTTTCTTCATCTAGCGTTACTCTAATTTCTTTACATCATCTTGACGCAGCATGACATCGGCAAGTAATGAATCAATCAATCAATTTTAAAATGGGATTTTACGGCAGCCGTTGAATTTTCATCTCATTTATCTAAAAGTAGAGTAGAAGTAATTTTCTTTCCATAAATCTCATGATTGCTGATAAAAACAAAATAAATGTAACTACATGTATTAAATATTTTACCTTTATTAGTTCATCGAAATTAAAATTTTAGTGAGTGATAGGAACCCTACCTAATCTGTTCGAATTGGATTGTCAACCCTACCTGCAGTGAAGCGGATTGAGTGCAGAGCAGATTTGTTTATGGGTAGGATAAGATTAGAGTTTAAGCTCAACCCTACCCGCCCAATCTGCATCCTATATATAATATATAATTTTTTAAAAAAATATTAGTATTGGGATAGAAGTTAGAACATATTACCTCTTAGTTGTTATACAAAAAGAATTTAACTACTTAGCTATAATTTTAAATTGTAGTTTTTGTACATTGAATATATAAAAGTCTTTTCCATTTACTTACATTTATAAATATGAAATTTTACAAACCCTAATTTCTAAATTAAATCTCTCATTCCACACTTTATTGCGGTAATCCTAATGTCTCTGACTCTCAAACAATCATAAAATAACAAGAACATCATACTCTCTCATTCTCTTCCAAGTCCCAAGCATTAAAGTAGCCGTCGAAACCTCACCGTTGCGGCCCTCCCCTCACCTTCGCGTCATGGCCCTCCCATCACTGTGGCTTCCTCTCACGTCACAGTCTCACCAGTCGCAACCCGCGAGTAGGGTTGGATAACTACAAGTTGAGTGTGGATAGGATTAGGTTGGGAGGTTCACAACTAACGAGCAGGATAGAGTTGAATTATAAATAAAATATCAACCTACAGGTAGGGTTAGAGTTAGGACTAAACCTTATCCTATCCTACCCTTTGCCGAGCCTAACCTCAACATCTCAAAAAAAAAAGAACTGTTTCTAATTTTTATATATCGTTCTTATTATAAAAATAATTTCACATCAAATTTTATATCATAAAAAAAATAAAAATCAAAGATTACTTTTTTTGGTTTTCTAATAGGAAGTACAAATTTTAATTTCTATTATGGTCCTATCTAAAATAAGTTAATATAGAAGAGACAGTTTTAATAATGTACAAAAGAAGAGACATTTTGGTTACTATTATAGATTTACCTATTTAATTAACCAAAAAAAAATATAAAATAAATACTCTATTCATAAAATTAGCAAATAAAAATTAAATATCTTTATGATCTTATCAAACATGTTGACGAGATAATCCTTATGCTTGATTTGTGCTTTTTTTTTATTTGGTAAACATTTTTTTTTCTAAACCATTGAGAAATGAGAACAGAAACTGATAATAAAAAATAGAACAGAAAAAATCAAGCATGCAGGCAATCTTTCGTTTATTCTCTATTATATTAAAAAACACAATAAAGTACTAAATTTGGGGAATTCTTTCGTAATAAAAAATAAGCTTTCATGTCTTCATGAAGCATTAATATTTAGGTAGATAAATAAATCATTTGAGGAGTAAAAGATGAATAAGACAAATGTAGTCAACGAAATGTAATTGTACTGGAAATGTTGACTTCTTTCTCTGCATTGAAGCCCAGCTTAAAGAATGGTGGCATGGTGCTATTATATAGGTTGGATTTCATATTGCATATTAAATTAAAAGAGACTCCCAAAATGGCGCTGTTTAATGTGTAGTGTATTCCCTTGACAGTTCTGTGAATACCAAAAAAAAGCATACAGTATAGACAAATAGTAACCGGAAACTAACTTAACAAGCATTAAACCCAACCCCTACCACCTCCAACTTTCACAAAAATATAAACATAAATCTGAAAGAAGCAGAAATGCCATTAAGTAATGACAATGGTCTAGATGTTGTATGAACTCTGTTGTTCTTGACTGCTGCTGGAATGTGATTTCAGGGATGACACTGGTGAAATTTCACCGGGTTTCACACTTTCATCGGCAGGCGGCAAGCATCTTTTGGAGAAAAATGCAGCAATGCTTTTTGGTCCCCTGCTGCTCTTTTCTGCATGTTCATGTATACATTTAATCTAGATAAAGGAAAACCAAATCAAAATTTGGATAAGGAGTGGGACAGTCAAAATTGCATACCATGGTTAACAGGCAATCCAAGCTTAACTAAAACTTCCTTCTTCACCTGGATAAAAGTTGGAAAGTGAATTTGATGTTAAGGTACAAATCAAAATCAATCATAAAGTAAAATGCGTAACACAAAAATTTTGATAATTATATACGGTCAAGAAATTTTGATAATTAGTAGATTGTGGAATCTTAAAGCTCACATACCTGCCAGCGGTTATCAACATAGTCTGATACTTCACGCACTTTATTCTTTAGTAGGTTCTTTGAGAGAGATGGGAATTTCTGTTGCAAAGATCCTAACACTTTGTTTATGCTCTGAGAACAATTCTGAATAGTTGTAACCTGGAAAGAGCCTTACCCCATAAGATGATAAAATATGCATATTGCAGCATAATATCAGCTAAAAATTCATCAAAGCAAGAGAGAAATTAAAGGGCAGTCTTCCAAAGGCAATCCCTAAGAGAAACAAGTTACTAATGAAACTCATGCAGCTTACAATTATTCGTAGATCTGAGTCGGGTAACGGAGCCATATCAGACATTGGAGTCGCACCACCTTTATCATTAGGGAGACTGGTTTCGTGGTCCTCATCTTGCACTTTATCTATAGATATTTCTATGTATGAGGCACCAGGAATCACACAAATACTCAAGGCTTGCAAGCATATTTGCTCTTGTTTCGGTGTTCCACTTAGACTTTGACCCAATAACAGACACTGGCTATGAGTCAAATTTGATATAATCAAAGGTTGATTCTTTCGAAGAGCATGCTCTGTGAAATTGTTTAAGTACTTCTGATGTCGAAGTAAAGCATAAAACTCCTCGTTTTCATTGTCATCCTTACTGCTTGGTGTGCTATCAACCCCCTCAGTTTCAATGTCAATTTCCATACTGTCCACTTGTGCACCCTACATATGAATAAACTGAGTTAATGACATTCAGGCATCTAGGAACATAGCAAAATGTCCAAATTACAGTAGTTGAAATGCAAAACATAAATGCAAATTCAGTACAATAATAGCACAGTCTTTACCTCGTCTTCTGAGAGATATCCATCAGGTACGAAAAAACCATCTTCACTTTCTTCATCAGATTTGGGACATTCCTCTGGAGATTCATCTTCGTCTTTATCACAATCTGAAAGACTTTCACCAGGTTCCTCCTGGAAAGTGAAGCATGTTAACAGATGGAATCCATTTGATATTTCATCAACTTAAATAAAAAATTCAACGTACCTCTTCCCATTCCTCATCGCTGCTGACTTCATAATCCAGGATTGGGTCCTTTCTTAAAGGATGGCGTGGTCCAACAGCATTACTACAAATACATGTTTCAATAAATAAGTAAATTCAACAATTTCTTCAACAAATGAGGGATTAATACTGATCACTAGATATGAGCATAATAATCAGAAAAAGGCTTTAAGTACACACATAAAATTAATCGGCTAAAGCATAATCTAACCTTTTTGTGGGCCAAATACCATAAAAGGCAGGTCTATGAGCTTTATCAAACTGCAATAATTGTTTTGCACGACAGTACTTCTTAACCTCAGGAGGTGAACTATCTACATTCATTGGGGATGATCCAATATCAGAAGTACATTCGCCCTGTCTGTCTTCATGTCCTTCCATACCCAGTTCATCATAATCAACAGCTTTAGAAGCTGTCAGCTTAAGTTCCTTAAAAATCGCAGTCCTGGGTTTTTGACGCAAGCCCCATCTTTGTTTTCTGTTTGACCGAATTGAATGACCTAAGTTACGCCATGTTGAAAAGTGTGACCTGCAAAACCAGATGATTTCTCCTGAGATCTACAAACAACTTAGTAAAAGAATAAATCAAAATGTAAAGCAATCGACGAACTTACTTGCGAATATCCTCAAGCACAATATCACTACTTGATGCAAGACTACAATCCATTGAAAGAGTAACTGAGTCAGTCAAACTTTCACTCTTGTGACTAGACAAATCAGGTGCAATCACTTTGGGTGGGACATCATCATTCTGTAATACAGGGTTACTATCAGTTTTAGTTCTTTTAAGAAAACGCTCCATGAGTGAAGCTTGCTGTTGTATAGAACGCTTCTTTTTCAGTTCAGCTTCCTCTTTCTCTCGGCGACGCTGACTCTTTACTGCTTCATCTACCTGCTTCTTTTGCTGTTTCCTCTTTTCACCACTTTTCTCATCATTTTGTGCTTCAGCTTGTGACAATTTTGAATCTAACTCCTGCACAAAGTGCACAGAAAAAGAAAATCTCTAGCAATCAGAAGGTGAAATTATTTTTCACTGGATACTGAAAGCTTGGGGGGAAACATATTTACCACATCAAGTTATAACAAATATTCTAAAAGGTGACAAACAATCCCAGTAACACCAAGAAGTTAACTACCAATGTATTAAACATCCTGCAAATGTTTTATTGCAATTCCACCTTTCCTTTTTTCTAATTTTCTTTGGAAATATAATTTTTCAACTCAAATGAATGCTAGATGATGTTTCTACTATCACTATACGCAACAAGATATACAATTTCAGAAAGTACATAACAGAGCTCAAACAAAACTTACTCCAGGTTGCATTTCTCTTTTCATTTCACTGATCATGTCTTCTTTCTCTTTCTCACTTTCTCTCCTACTTTTTTCCAGCTGCTTAACTAGTAACTTTTCTTCTCGATTTGCCTTCTTCTTATCCCTAGCAGTATAATATATATAAATCAGATCAAGTAAATTTATGTATCCAATATAACATTGAAGCAAATGATTATCTAATGATGTACATGTCTTCACTGTTTTTCTGAAACAAGCCATCCACTAACAAACGGATTTCTGCCTCATTAATAGCTTTAACAAGCTTTGTTGATGCCTTCAATAATCCCTGATTATAGTTTGGCTCACTCTCTAGATTCTTCATTGATGCTATCATTTCTGAAATGTGATCAAAGTCAAATATACACTCAGTATACTGGAAAATTATCCCTTTTACTGAACTCATTATAACTTTTCAGAAAATGGCCAGACACAACAAAACACTGCCATAAAATATCAATAATTGTAATTTCTGAATTAACATGCAAAATGTAGCCATCTAACTTATCAATACCAGAGATAGCTGTTATCCTCTCGTGTATTCTTTTCCTGCAAGTACGCCGAACAGCAAACTGTCCTCGAACTGATTTTGGGATCAACTTCATATCCCTGGTCTACAAAATATCCAATGGCAAATTAATCAATACACTGATATACCATAATAAACCTAAATTTCGTACAAACTTGAATTATCAATCTAGGAGATAATAATGTCAGATCAATAGTCTGCAACATATAATTCAAGTTTCGTTATATATTTCATGATATATACTTGTTTTTGTATCAAAATCCTTAGACGTTTTTCAAAGAAAAAGATAATTCTTGTTGCAGTCCATGATATGGACCACCCTATTTCCTTAAACACTCATTACCTTCTCAAAGAAAATTCTACAAACAGATAATAGATCATAGTAACAAATCTCTAGGCATTTGAAAATTTCATACTACTATAAAGAACCATATTCTACACTAAAACAGTTCTACAAATAAAATTGAATGGCATCTAAAGAATCATCAATCACCTCCCAACACCAAAGGCAGGACTCAGATTGGTCCTCTAATATATCAGCATTGGCATTGGCCACACCATACATCATCCTCTGCCCTAAAATAAGCACGCTGCTCTTCACAGACGCGTGAGTCACTTGCTCCGTCGCTGCAGCATTATCACCGTTCTTCAATCTGTCATGAATCTCGTCCACAAGCTTCGACAGCGGAAGCTCTCTCTCCTCCATAAGCGCAGCAACGACAGCGTTTTGGGAACCACAATCTCCAAGTCCAACGCTGACCTTCTGGTCCATCACTTCCCTGTAGTAACTGAACAAACCATTGAGCTCCTTTTCGAACGAATCGACGAACGCTTGCTTCTCCTCAGCGGTCTTCAGATTCTGCAACATCGCGGTAACCTTCTTGCGAGTCGAAACAGTTCTTGATCTATTAGGTTTTGGATCTTTCGGAGGAGGAGGGAGCTCGGCGTCAAGGTCGATTAGCATCGGTTCTGTCATATTGAATCTGAAGATGAAATCTACGAGAATTGAGAGATGAGGAAAATTAAGAACCCTAGTGGTCTCTTTCTCTCCCTTTAGAGACGGTGGTGGGAGTGAAAATGAAAAGGCGGAAAGTGAGTAATGAATAAATAAACTTGCGAAACTTTTCAGGAAAATTTACCGCCAAACTTCCCGGCTTACATTTTCTCTTCCCACCGTTTCATTCTTCTCCCTCTCTTACCCGAATTGAGAGATGAGGAAAAGTAAGAACCCTATTCGTCTCTTTCTCTCCCTTTAGAGACGGTGGTGGGAGTGAAAATGAAAAGGCGGAAAGTGAGGAATGGATAAATAAACTTGCGAAATTTTTCAAGAAAATTTCCCGCGAATCTTTTCGGTTTACATTTTCTCTTGCCACCGTTTCATTTGGTGCGAAACGCTTTTCTTTTTACTTTTACGGCTTTAGGAGATAAATAAACTTGCGAAATTTTTTAAGAAAATTTCCCACCAAACTTTCCGGCTTACATTTTCTCTTCCCACCATTTCATTTCGTGCGAAACGCTTTCCTTTTTACTTTTACGGCTTTATCCTAACCTCTCTTTCATATTTTTATTTTTTCCACGCAGAAAAACCAAACAAACACGTATATAATATGCATTTAAAAATCACTTTATAAATCGAGTTTCAATGTAATTATTCTCATACATTATTAAAAATAAAATATTTTCCTTTCTAAAATTTGGTACTTACATTAATAAATAATAATGGTGCTAGGCGAATATTAATTAATAATATAAAAAAATTCAATATATTTATAATTATTATTTTATCCTTAAATTTAAGGGACTAATTGATTTGAACGTTTTTATTTTTATTTTCATTGAAAATAGAAATAAAACATCAAAATATGAATGGTTAAATATTTTAAAAATATTTTCAATAAAAACATTCCAGTAAAATAGAACAAAATTAAAAACATTATTTTCTTGTTTTCAGTATTTTCGATTATTCATTTGAAAATGTTTTCCATCCAAAATACACCCTTTTCAATGTAAAAATAGAGTTTAAAAAAAAATTAAAAACAAAAAATAAAAAATAAAAGTACTCAAAATTACACTTATATTTTTAACACGTACTCTCTTCATATGTGTCACAAATTTGGATTTTTCTTTAAATTTTTTAAAATTTTTAATTTTAATATTTATTATTTTATTATTTTATTAATAAATTATTTGTTTAAAAAAATTATGAAGGCTGTTATTTAATTCAAGTTAATAATTTATTTTATATTTAAAAATCAATATTGAAAATATATTTTAGAAATGAACAAACCAAACATAACCAAAAATATTGAAAATGAATATTGCTTTTACAAACCAATTACATTTTTTATAATGTGAAATTTTGAAAATAAAAATTATTTTCAAAAAATAAAAATAGAAAATAAAAATAAAAAATATTTTCACAAATCAATTGGCCCCTAATTTTTCTAATTTCCACATTATGTAGTCTATAGAGAGTCAATAAATCTGTAAGAGTTGAAACTAGCCCAAAAGAAGAAGAAATTAATGTTGCTCCTCACTAATTGACTACCTAATAAACTCATTCCCTACAGTGGTTATATATATTCTACGGTGCTTACTTCAGTTGTAATGCTGACAACAAATGGCAAATGAGGATGGCCACACGTGGGTGAAATATTGGGAGAAGAGTTGGAGAACATGGTGGACCTCGTTTTGTAAAGCACAATAACGATAAGTTGCTCATAATTCTCCGCAAGTGGACCTCGTTGAGAGTTATGGATCGGGATTGGTGGCAGAGCTATAGGCAAGCTAGCAAACCCACGGCAGTAGTGCAGCAGCGCTGGGACAAACGGCAAGAGCACCGGCCAGTGCCTCTTGACCACCGTCATTCTTAGCAGATCATCGAAAGAGGAAAAATCTCTGCCATCATTTGAATCATGTCATCGAGGAAGATCAACCTCAAGAGCTCGGACGGAGAGGCCTTCGAGGTGGACGAGGCAATGGCGCCGGAATCGCAAACCATCAAGCACATGATCGACGATTGCGCCGACAGCCGTATCCCTCTTCCAAACGTCACCATCAAGATCCTTGCGAAGATCATCGAGTACTGCAAAAACACATGGAGGCTGCAAACTCTGAAGACGGGCACTAAGCTCGGATAGAATCGCGAGGAAGAAGTTATTGGCATGCTGGCAATTGGTGAAGACGGGCACTAAGCCCGGATAGAATCGCTGGGCCGATTAGAAGTTCTGCCTATATTGCTAATGGGAGTAAAGAGGAAGCGCAGAGGGGCCTCCTCCAAAACGCACGCAGAGATCCTTCTCCCTTCTCGTTGAGTACAGTGGTTCAGCATTGCATCTTAGTCCGTGCACACGCTTCATCTTAGTCCGTACCGTATTATCAGCATCCTATGAAGACATCCACCAGTATTATCAGCATCCTATGAAGACATCCACCAGTCAGCACCATAGAATGATTTTAATTAGATAAAGGAAAAGTAATATTTTTTTCAATAATTCTAGGTGAACAAGTGGTTTTGGTCAACCAAGTGGTTTGACAAGCAAAACACTCCACGCGCCAGGCTTGCCTTTATTAGTATGTAAATCCTTATTCTAATCTATTATAACGTTCATTAACATTTGAACGCGCGTTTTTCAGTTTTCAGTTTTTGCATTCGTCCCTGTTCTTCGCTTCGTTCTTCATTTTCAACTCAACGTTCTTCTTCTTTTCCATTGATTCGAAGGATTTCTCATTCGAGATTCTTTATTTGAACGTGTTTTCGAACGTTCTTCTGCTGCTCGTTTGATTCGAAGGATTTGCGAATCTCGATTTTTGATTTGAACAAGTGGTACGTTCTTTTTTCAATTCTGTAATATTATTAGATTTGATTACATTTGATTTTTATATTCGTCTTGTTCTGCTGTTGTTATAATTCTTTTTCATTGTTGTAGTTAATTTTCGTTTTGATCTGTTTGATCTCATTGTCGTTATTTTCTTTTTTCGTTTTTCGTTTGTTGAGTTGATCTCTGAAAATTCCGATTTACGTTTTTGTAGAATGGAATCTTCTACTTCAGATCGATCAGTGGATTTGGAATCGGATATTTCATGTGAATCAGAGAATACAGGACAGGTTTTACATGTTTACGTTTTTGCTTTTAATTTTTCATTATTTCGGTGGATTTTACGTTCTTATATGTGTACATTTTGTGCTTGCTCTGTTGCGATTAGGTTTGGTTGATCTCTGGTTGAATTATTATAGATTTGATTCTGTTCCATATTATTTCGGTGGATTTTAGGTTCTTATTTGTGTACATTTTGTGTTTGCTCTGTTGCTATTAGGTTTGGTTGATCTCTGGTTGCATTATTGTAGATTTGATTCTGCTCCTATTATTTCGGTGGATTCTAGGTTATTATTTGTGTACATTTT
>JASCZI010001286.1:4875-15484 GCA_036250425.1 Stylosanthes scabra | reverse complement strand
AACTGAAAATACCTCAATGAACTAATAAACGAATGTACATAGTGACTACCTCATTATTGGGTGAACAGAGCTCCTCACCCTTAACAATGGAGTAGTTTAGCAATTCGTAATTGAAAATAAAAAATAGAGTAAAAATGAAATCTACAATCTGAGGTGCTGAGATACTGAGGTGCTGAGGTACTAACCCTAGTGGTTAGTTTTCTCTTTATATAACTAGCTAAATTCCTAAAAATCAGCTATCAATCAAATCTAATCTAATCTTATCTTATCTTAATCTTATCCTCTATCTTAACAAACTTATCAATCTTCTCTCAATCTTCAATCAATCTTCAATTAATCTTCTCTTGATTCTTCAAATTATACCCTTGATTAGTGGATGGAATTGATGCCCAAAAGATCTTGTATTTGATTTGGAATTGGATAAAATGATGAATTTGAGATTGGCCTCCACGTTATACGTGTAGCTCCCACGTATAACGTGGAGCTTCTGTCCAAATCTCACGTTTGAAGGCTCAATTGCCCATGTTATACGTGGGGGAGCTCACGTATAACGTGGGCTCTCTGTGATTTCTCCAATTTTATCACGTTGTACGTGCATGCTGCACGTACTACGTGTAGCTTTTGCCCATTTCCTTCAATTTCCCACGTTATACGTGAGTGAGTGGCGTATAATGTGGGGCTCTTGGACTTTTCTTCATCTTCTTTGCTTCAATCTCTCTTCAAATGGTCTTCTATCACCTAAAACTCTTAGTGAATTTCTATAAAACACAAACACAACTCAAAGAACATCAAGTTTGTTTGATTGGTCAATTAATAAGCATAATTCACAAAGAATAACATGATTATGAAGAGAAATTGAGACTAAAAACAACCTAAGATGCATACGCATCAGAAGGAAACTCCCAAATTAAAACAAGATAAAAAAATAGTCCAATTCAACTAGGTTTATTAGTTCTATATTGTTAACCACTAATCAATCCCCGGCAACGGCGCCAAAAACTTGATGCGGATTTTACAATCCTAAACTCGGCAAGTATACCGAATCGTATCAAGTAATACCAAGGTAAGTGGGTATCGTTTCCATGAGGATTGACGGATTAAACAATAATAGTTAATTAACCCTTTTGATTAGACCAAATCACTAAAACAGAGAAGTTGGAATTCAATTAAACAAATCAGTGAATGATTGCAAATCAGTAACGTGAGCCTTGAAGAATATCAAAATAAGATTTAAGAAAATAGTAATGAAGTAAGTTAAGGACTTGGAGATGTTTTACCCTAAGCTATTAATTCTTGAATTCAGTTTCTTCTTTAACAAGTATGATCAAATTCCCAACGAATCTTATTTAATTAAACCCTAATCTCTTAGTGATTTAATTTCTCTAAACTTAACCAATTATCAATCTCTTGACTAATCAATTAGGAAAAGAGGTGAAGCATAGATTCTGATTCAATTCTTATTAAAACTCAAAAGTGATGCTAGGTCAAGTTATATGTCACGTACTCAAGCTAGTTCTAAACCAATTGAGAATTAACAGAATAAGGTGTTGCACATTTATCAAATTCCTATCTCTAGTTCAATTGATAAATCACGAGGAACAAGTTTCCAACCTTAGTTATGATTATTTAAATCCTCTCAAACCAAATAATCAAAACCACAGAGAAGAAGTTTACCTCTCAGTAATCCTAATTCCGAATGAAGAACAGAAAACTTGATTCTTAAATTGTGATCAATAACTTGAAATTGAAGAAAACCAAAAAATTGAATGAATAAGCTATGCCGGGATGAATAGAGCTCTTCATCCTCAACATTAAAAGTTTAGCTACTCATAATTCTAAAATCACAAAGAAAAATTCTACGGAAAGCTAAAGATTCCTAACCCTAGTGGTTAAGTTTCTATTTATAATTACTAGAAAAGATATAACAAAATAATCAATCTAATCTTAATCTAAATCTAATTTAAATCAGTCAAATCTCTATCTAAATCTAATTAACCAATCTAATCTCTATCTAATCTTTAGAAGATCTCACTAATTAGATTACATTTTTACCCTTGAATCAAGCTTTCAAATTAACCAAATTAATTCCTCAAATTCCCTCCAAAACCAACCAATTTACTAAGCTTCCAGTAGCCTACATTTTGGTGGCGTGTAGCACATTGGATTGATGTACTACACACCACTTCTATGATGATAAATCCTTGGCGTGTAGAACATTGGGTGGGCGTATAGCACGTTGGGTTGATGTGCTACACGCCACCCTTGCTGCCCATGAGTGCTTTGTCCATTTGGTTAAGTGTTTGGGTGTATAGCACATTGGTTTGATGTGCTACACGCCACACTTTTTGGCCTCCTGGAAGTTCATTCAAAATTCCTCAAAAATTCTTCAAAATTCTTCTAAGTGTTTAGCTTGTTCTTCTTCAATTCTTCTTCCTTTTGTTCTTCTTTGAATTTCTTCCATTTCTTCTTCAATTCTCTTTTTCTTTCTTCTATTCCCTGTAAATCATAACAATTAACTAATCAAGTCTTTTGATATAAAAAGGAATGAGATTACTTGTAAAAGAGGTTATTTCTTTATTAGAAATCAATTAATTCATGAGAAATTCTTCTAATGATGCTCATGCATTACTCCACCCTTGTCTGCTGCTTTGCCCTTCTCTGCTCATTTTTCTTGCCGTGTTTCTTCTTCCAGTGGAAAAGGTGAGCAATCTCCAATATCTTGATTTTACTCTCACTTAAATGTTCTTCACTTGTATCTCTTTTAAGTATTTTTCCCTTTATCATTTGCAATTAATAGGATTTAATTATAGATGGAAATGAAGTTATGATGAGTTTTAGATGATTTATGAGAATGTGAATGTGAATGTCTATGTTTTTTTATGGAAATGATGTCTAGCATGGATAGAAATAATTAAGGAAAGGAAAATTATGCAAAACACTAGACAAAATCCGTTTTGCTATTCTCAGCTCCCAAAATCTTTATTTCTTATGTTTGTGATATATTAAGTTTTACAATGTTTTTGCTGTCATGTTGCTAACATAGTTAGAGTCAGAGCCGAGTTCGGTTTCGTGATCAATCCTGGTAGTAATGGAGAAGTGAAGGGTAGTTATTTTGCCAACACGTCTAATGGTATGAGCATAATTCGTTTGAGTACTCTATGAAAACCTAATAGTTTCTCATTATGTTGGATATACACCACTGTACAACGATTTATTGAATTTGATTAAGTAACAAAAGTATCTTTACATGAAATTTCTACCCTTGCTTATCTAACAATTGGTTTGAAGTATACACAAAATTTCTACACTAGACAGTATTCTTAAGGTAGGTGTTTTCGTGCTACTCTAGTTATGATGAACAATTTGTTTCTGTTCCATTCAATTATGCAAACTTTTTCAGTCAAAATTTTTTATCTCTTTCAATATAGTATATTAGTATTTTATTTTTTGTTTGTTGTGTCAGGTTGGTTATGGGCTAGCTTCGGAGCTGAGGAGGGCTGAGGTGTTTGTGAAGACTGTGGAAGATAAGCCTCAGGCTGTAGATTGGGCATTGAAGAGGTAGATGCAGCTATCAATAACCACGGGGATTGATTGGCTAGTTTTGGTTTTAGATGATTCAGATTTTGCAGAGATGTTGAGGAGAGCAAGAGAAAGGGAATTGGGGATAGTGATGGATGGGGATTGGGACAGGGCGCTCGGGAGGCACGTCGATTTGTGGTTTCCTGCTGTAAAATGAGGTTTCTGTTTTTAACAATGCTGCCTGCAATCTGCTAAAGGTAGTGCTGGTTCAAGATTCAGCCTTTTGAATGGTATATTTTTTTTCTGTAAATTATTTCACTATTAACATTTTTTTTGGTTAATAAGAATCTATTTATTCCCAAAGTATATAGTAACCATATTTAACAGAGAAATTGAAAGGTTTTGTGTCATATATTAAATGCTTTAGTAGTTATGTGCTATTATATTGTGTTGGTTTGCATTGCAGGTTTTATCTGTAAAGTTGTACAGGGGACAAAAATGAATTGCATGATTTTCTTGACTCTATTGGTTCATTCAACTTATCCTGAACTACTACCGAAATCAAGATTTGAGTTATAACCAAGTTTCTTCATATCATAGTAGTATTTGGTTTACAAGTTATCGTGAGGTTCACTTTTGATGTTTACACTCATAGATAGGTATAAATATCATTTCTTTTTTTAGCTTAGATCAGTGAATTTGTGTCAATAATTTTAAACTCGTCTAAAGAAAAAAAAGACAACAAATGGCAAATACATTATTATCAAATTCACTTTAATAGATTTTTAGCTTCGTTTCAGTTCTTGGTAATTTCTTTTCTTTAGTCTTTCTTGTTTCTAGTTTCTTGGTTCTCTATTATCTATATAGACTCAAAGAGGTGTTCTTTTTGCATTTCTTGAGCTGTTGCATGCTGCTCTATTGGATTTACAGTTAATGGTATCTTTTAGTTTATAGTTTATACCTTTTAGTTAATGCATGTCTCAGTTGTTTAATGTATTACTTTTTAAAGAACTCTATTACAATGCTTTGCTTCTTACTTGCTGTTCAATCATTTTGGAACCACATATCTTTAGAGATAGAGCATTGTGTAAATTCTGTAGTAACTTAAGTTATATATATTATCTATATTTAAAATTAGGTTGAGGCCGAGGGAGGTCACTTTGCTGATTTTCTCCCATAGCTATACTCTGCATTTTCGATTCCATTTATATTTTTGTTGTTCACTCTATCATTTTGCTTATTTAGATGAAATGGTATGTACTACTATCATGTGAAATTGTGCATATTTATTTTGATGATTTGAAGATTGTAGTAACATTATTTTGTACTTTTGTATCCCCAATATGATTATAGATTTTTCTAGATGATGAAAACTTGTTTGGAAAGCTGCTTTTGTACTTTTCTAGATTTTGTATCCCCAATATAATTATATATCTAAGTAGAAGTTTCATGGGTTAGAGAAAAATTTGATTTTACTCTCCTATACGATAATCAACTATTATCTCTCTCTTTTTTCCTTTGTCTACTGATTGTGTTCCTTCTCAAAAATCTAGAAGAAAAATCTTTTTGGTTTACAATTCATACTTTTTAGCAGAGGTGCTAATGAAAGTGCTTTAGATATAATTGGGAATGGTTTTTAAAGAGCACATTGACATAGGTTAAATCATTCTGTCTTGTGCTAAAAGCTTGTAATAATTTTAGATATAGTTGCTTAATTATGATTTTCATTTTTATTTTGCATTTTGTTTTGTTCAGTAAAGAATAACGACTAGCGATGATAAGAAGAAGGGCTAGTGGAGAAGAAACAAGAAGAAAAGATTCAAAAGATTCAGCAGGTAAGATTAATGTCTTGTTTCAAGCAAATTGATCATTTGAGTCTCCCCTGACTCCAAACATGCTATGTCATATTGAAGAATATGAATTCTTAGAATGTTTTCTTATTTTTTATATAATTTTTGATGTTTCTCATATAGGTATGTATTTGGTGCATGGGCAAAGAAAATGGTGTTTCATTCCTTAAGTGAAGATTCTAAAAGATTAAGAAGATTGAAATTTTTCAACAAGAAGTTTCCAGTATTTGACTTAGATGATTTGTTAAGGGCATCTGCAGAAATTCTAGGGAGGGACAAATTGGGTATTACATACAAAGCATTGTCTGAATTTTTTGTGGTTGTTGTTGGAATTGTAATTTATGTATTAGGAATTCATATGTAGCAGTTATCATGATTTGATTGTTGAAAGTCTATGTATGTTGGATTGGTTGATTAAAAGTTATATGTATAATTTTTTTAAAAATTTGATAAAGAATAGACCAGCAAAAGGCTTTTTTTTTTATTTTTCTTGTAGTGCCTGTTGTCACGGTGTTTAGCTTTGGCTATACCATAGTCTGTTGTCACGGTTATGAACGATGACAATAGGTATTTTTCAGCAAACGTGACTATACATCAATAGTCACATTTTTTAAAATGCAAAACAAAACCGTGATCATAGGTTAAAAAAACTGACTATAGAGCTATGCTCACCCTGGGTATTTCACACGATTGAAATCGTGACGTAAAACCTGAAAGGGTGACCATGATTTGTTGTCACGGTTTTCTTTAGCTATTGTCACTGTTTTCAAACATGACAATAGACCAAATTTCTTGTAGTGTAATTATAACCTTTCTTACACCTTTTCCACTTATCTTAATTCCCATTGGTTGCATGGTTTCTTTCCATGCTAGAGCTATGTCTCTCTCTTTCACTTCATCTCTTTTATTATATAATAATCTATTTTACTTTATTTAATTATCATTTCTTTTATACATACATCACCAAAATTATCCCATTTTGTTATTCATAAAATAAGGCCACCAATAAGCCCCAAAAAGAGAAGAATTATTTTCCTTCTCTCTTCATGACCGTGCCCTTCCCTCTCTCCCTTAACTTCCTTTAATTCATTTATATATATACTCAAACCAAGTCACACCTCACTTTTTCTTTCATTCTTACAAACTCAATACAAAAACCAACATAACCCCTCCCAATCTCTCTTAAACCACCGAGGCTTCTCTCACCCCCACTCACTCTCATTTTATTTTTATTCTACGAAAAACCAAAAACACAAAGAACTCGCACTCTCTCTCTCCACTATCATATCAACCTTATTTTACACACAAAAAGACATTTATTTTAACTCTCTCTCTTAGCTTCTTAAGATCAACCACATCACTTTCTTTGAGTTTTCATATGAACTTCAAGAACATAAACATGAACACCGAGAACACCCAACCCTAGTTGCACCAACAACCACCACCGAAACCACCATCACCACCACCCTTTCCACCTCCTCTTCATCATCAACCATTTCCTTTCCTTAATACCTTCAAAATCCGAAGCCTCACCACCACCCACACCCCTCAGTTTTCATCATCATCATGAACATCCTCAAGTTTTGTCACAAACATTGATGTGAGAAACTCAAAGAAAGTGAGTGGGTTATCGTTCCCAACGAGGAGAAGGGCATTAACCAATATTTCCAATGTGTATTCCTCTAAGTAGATCCAATGGACTAATATGAAATTAATACAACACCTTCAAACTAAAGAAACAAAACAATGGACAACAAACATGATTATGCAAAAGAATGCAAGAATGTAATGAATAACAACCAAATGATAACAAAGAATGATGTAAATGCAAATGCAAATGAACAATAACTTTATGAAATGAAAACAAGATCAAGGAATTGGAGATACTCATAAACACAACTTCATAATCCAATAGTTACTAATAATTTTCTGCAAGTCATACCTACAACAATTCACCATGAATCCTAGTGTAACTAAATCCTAATCTCTTAGCAATCTAGTTTCTCTTCAACCTACTTGATCATCAATCTCTTGACTAACCAAACAAGCAAAAAGATAATGCACACATCATGATTTAAACCTTTAACAACAAACAAGATTCATGGAAAGAATTAATATGTCACATATTCAATCTCATAGAAACCTCATATGATCACCAAAGATTCTAATGCATATCAAATCACATGCCTATCTCTAGGTCACATAAAGAAACATGGAATTATTCTTGATTATGTTTGAATCCCTATTCTCTCGAACTTAACAATTCAAAACAAGAAAGATCGATTATTCGTCAACAACCGAATCTTTAAACAATCATGACAAAGAATCAAACAAGAAATAAATCAATCATCTATGTGATAAAAATTCAGATTCATATAATGGCACACATATTCAAAACATCATCTCTAATGCAAAGAACACACATGAAAGATCATTCTTGGACTAGTTTATGCTATCAAGATCAATTCAAGACCAAATTAAATGTCACTTATCCAATCAAACATTAACAAAGACAATGCATAGACCATCAAATAATATGTTTAATCTCATGACTAGTATAGAAACTAAACCAAAAGTAAGAACCAATTATACCTCTCGGTTATCTTGATCCTTGAATTGATGAACAAGAAGAATCCTTTGAATAATTAGTAGAACTTGCATATTTGAATATGTTATTGGATTAATCCATTGGTTTAATAGAATAGAGCTCCTCCTCCTTAATCTTCAAAAGAGTTTAGTCACTCATGATGATGAGGGACTTCAAGAAGTGTATGAAGATGGTTCTTGAATGCATAGACATTCAAAGAACTTCAAAGAAAGTATAGAAAAGATAGAATCTTGAGAGAAAAAAAGGTAGAACTAAATTGCCTCTTTACTAAATTGAAATGAAAATTACAAGAAATTAATGGAAAACTTCAAAGAAAACTAGGACTAAACTAGAGAGAAACTAAAGATGAATTCTCTCCTAAAACTCTATGAGTGAAAAAATGATCTAAGTATGAATGGAATGATCTAGGAAAATGATTCAATTTTTCTTTCTAAAATGAAGTTTTCCATCTATATATAGGTTTACAAAAGGGATAAATGAAATACAAATGCATTGGAAATGAAATTCCAATTCTGCCTAAGAACAGAGTGTTCCCACGCCTAGACTTTGGGTTCCACGCCTAGGCGTGGGCCTCTGCTTCAAAACTTGGCTTGCTTTCCTCTAAATAGAACCTCCCATCCCTAGACTTTGGCTCTGGTGCCTAGGCGTGGGTCTTGGATGGTCAAGGGATGCCTAGGCGTTGGTGTGGCGCCTAGACTTTGAGCTTGGGTTGCTTGGCCACGCCTAGGCGTTGGCTTCCACGCCTGGGCGTGGGTTGCTTGTGCTCAGGTCCTGACTTGGACGCCTAGGCATTGAGTTCCACGCCTAGGCATGGGGCTCTGTCCAGAAATGCTCCAAAACTCCATTTCTTGCTCCTCAAGCTTCCTTTATCCATTTTTCCTATAATTTAGCAGCACAAAATCTCCAGACAAGCCAATCAACAAAGACAAAGGTCAAAAGAAGAAATCCAAGGAAAAAAAGGCAACACTAATTATTCTGAGAAGTTTCCAAAAACTCAGCAAGCATCAAATGTGCCTTATCTTCATGAAATAGTGGGAAGCAACATCAAAGCATACATCATCACAAAGGGCATTAGCAAACACATTTTGAGCTACCATGAAGAAAGAACAAGCAGTGTCAAGCTAATGATGCTAAAAAAGCGCTTGGTGGGAAGCAACCCATCTAATAATATCCTTTTTAGTGGTAGTTTTGTTTATGTTTTGTGTGAGTTGATTAGGGATTACACTTGTTGACAATAACTTTTTTCTGCAGGTTGGTGGTATATTTTGTGACTTAGAGAGGAGTTCAGTTCTGTTAAGTTATTGGTGATAATAAGGAATTGGATTTGGTTGATGAGATCTTAGATAAATAGCAGAGAAAATATGTTCTACTATTTATAGAGAAGTGAAATTGAGAGAGGAATTAGCAGAAGAATTATGTTCTGCTTCAAAGAAAAATTAGAAGTGTTGCATTTGCATATCATCATCATCATATCACATCACATTTGAGCCACGCTTCAAAGCATGGCTCAAACGTGACTACACCCAATCACACACAACACTTCCCTAAATTACACACAACCACGTTGAGGCCACATTTTGGCGAAGCCAAAAACGTGGCTGGGGGCCAAAACGTGGCTGAAATGTGACCTTGCCTTAACCTCATCAAAACCAAACCACAACAACCACCATAACACACACACCCACAACCACGTTTTGGCCAAGCTTTGTTCCAGTAAGTGCGACTCCAGAGAGACAACAAGAAGGGATGAATTGATCCCCTTCTCTGTTTATCCTCTTGGAAAGTTAAGTTCGTCTCTAGAGAGATGGTGGAAGGTTTGGATTGCCTTCCTATTTGTCCTCCTTGGTATGAGTGAGAGAGACGGTCCATTGGTTAGCTATCGGACCAGGTCAGGTTGGCCTTATAACTAACCTAGTGAGCTCATTTGGCCACAGTGATAGACATACATCATATGCATTTGTTTATATTGTTCTGGTTTGTATTATTTGGCTTGTTAAATTAACTATTCTAATTGACTATACGCTACTTTTGTACTTGTTCTATTTGTGTATTATTTGTATGATTTTCTTGTGTATGCTATATTTGAGGTCCTCACATTTGACGTAGGAAGGTCACTATGGGCGTTTAAGTTAGGATTAAGAATAAGATGATCATGAATGATGGTGATGAATGAAGATGATGATAAGATAATGATGAATGCTGCTGATGATGAATGATGACGATGATAAAATAATGATGAATGATGATGATGATAACATGATGAGGAATGATGATGATGGTGATTGATGAGAGGAAATAATGATGAAGTGAGGATTGATGATACAAAAGGAATGAAAGTAAGGAAAGTGAGGATGAAGTAATGAAAGGAAAAGAAAAGTCTAGGAAATGAATTAAAAATTTTTCGTCTACCCTATCATTCTTCAAGGATCCTTTGATTCATTATGTTAGATATCAAGGAAAATCCATTTTTGCTTCAAAGAATGCGCCCTTTTTGATGAATAAATGGAAATACTATCTCATTTATTTCTGGCAATGTTATTTTGATATTTGGTCTCAACCCCGAATGATCCAAATAAACGAATTATTTGAGAATTCATTTCATTTTTTTGGGGGGGCTATCTTTCAAATGTAT
>JASCZI010001285.1:0-17337 GCA_036250425.1 Stylosanthes scabra | reverse complement strand
TTCTAGCAACCACCGTCAGCTCGACTACCATGTGATATGTGCCTTCATAATGCCCACGGTATGTGCCGACGCCACCGTTACAATCAAAGTTCTTCATAACACAACTAAAGGGAGTTTCGGGTACATGACGAGCTACAGGAAGACATGGACGGCGAAGCAGAAGGCTGTTGCTGCCATCTATGGGGATTGGGAGGAATCATACGCGGAGCTTCCAAGGTGGGAGTTAGGGTTACATTTGACGATGCCGAGAAGCGTCACATTTCTCAGCACTTCTCTGGTCAGAGTTGGGGATGAGGTGGATGAGTCCAGAGCCTACTTTCACAGATTCTTTTGGACGTTCCCACCATACATCGAGGCTTTCAAGCATTGCAAGCCGCTAGTGAGCATCGATGGGACCCACCTTAAAGGAAAATATGGAGGTTATCTTTTATTGGCGATTGCGCAGGATAGGAACTCTAATATCCTTCCGATTGCTTTTGCTCTGGTGGAAGGCGAGAATGCAAGCTCATGGGCATTTTTCCTGATCAACCTCCGGCAGCACGTGACACCTCAACATGGTCTTCTGGTCATATCTGATAGGCATAACGGGATCAAGTTTGCATTAGAGGCTCCTGAGAGCGGGTGGCTCCCACCAAGTGTTCACAGAGCATTCTGCATCCATCATGTGGCTGCCAACTTTGCACTCAGTTTCAAGAACAAGGATTTCAAGCGCTCTATGCCCTCCTAACCCTCTCCTCGCTATCACCATTCCCGTCACATCGCTGGCTCATACAAGTCCTAACCTTCCGCCTCCTATCAGGCCGACTCCTGTCTGGGACATCAGGGACATGTGTACGATGGGTTGGCACCAGTGTACCCCTGGTGGCGACAATCTCGTCTACCTCACCCCCGCGTGGATCAGCCAAAAAAACCTCTGGTGATAAGAACCTGTGTGTTAACTCATACCACCAATCCAAGAACTCCCGATCAGGACCGGGGTGTGGATGAACAGGAAACACCAAAACATGTGCCATCTGGTTCTCCCAATCCCTATGCCAAGTCGAATACTCATCAGGAAACCAACGATCTTCGCCCTTCCCGTCTTTGGAATGCATGAAATCAAGGTCCAGCGCCTTCCGTGGCCGGGACTGCACTCCACCAAACTGTGGCTGTACCTTATCGACCTGGTGCCACTCGATCGTCCCAAAATAAATCAGTGCCATAACTAATCTCCACACGAGCATATGCCTTTCATGTAGAATGGCGGGGTCAACAATGCCAACCACATCATGTGCGCTGTATGGCACCCATATAAACTGAAATGGTAAACCAACACGCTTTTTAACATAAAAAATATATAAGAAAAAACATATCAATAATGACAAAATATGAGTTAAACTTACGTCACTCTCTCGGAGCATATCGAGCCAATGCCTCTTCTGAAGGACTTTAGGACCTTTCTCGTCCGAGGCTGGTAGAAACCCTCCCCACCTACAACGATGTCAACTAGTAGATCAATTTGCTTAAACATTTATACGAAACTATATAAAGAACAAAGCGATAAAGGAATTATAGACACCAACCTAGATGCAAGTGGTCATCTGATGTCATCACACCCGTGTGGGCGAAGAGACGGGAAGCGCCAAAATATCCAAGACTGTAGGAGGTCGAGTGGTCCTGCCTGCTGCACCATTCTCCTGCTCGATGCCCTGCATAAGCTCCTATATAGCCAAGCAAGGGTGGCAGATCCCCAACTGTATTTACCCATCTCATGCAGCCGGGCAACGAAAGGAAGCCACCAGATGTGCAATCGAGCACCAGACTTATCCCCAAATAATTGCGTCCCCAACAACATCATGATGTAAACCCGAGCATATATCATAACCGTATCATCGTCAGCATCATCAGGCAACACCCTGAACCGCTCATGAAACCATGAATAGCTGACACTGAACTTGTCTATGCACTCTTGCAGAGGAAGCTCACCAAACAACTCCTGGAACCAAACTCAAGCCTGGAGGCCACCCCGATCCTTCATGTATATCTAAAAGTCTGTCAGGCACTCGCTAACTGCCTCACCATCAATGGGAGGCCAAACTGATACGCAACGTCCTGCAAAGTCACCATGCACTCCCCAAATGGCATATGGAACGTGTGCGTCTCCGGACGCCACCGCTTAAGAAATGCAGTGATCAACGGCTCATCCACCTTGAACCAATATTTGTTCAGTAGGGCCACATGATACAACCCTGTCGCCTGAAGATAAGGGATAATCCATCCGTGTAAAATCATGTTCTGCTGCGTCCTAATGCTAGTCATGCACCGAACCGGTTGCAGAACAGAAAACAAATCCAACAATTTAAACTATGTCCAATTTAAAAAATTTACACTACTTTGATACGTGTAAAGTTAAATTTTGGCACGTTCTGGTTAAATCGGTTTGTAACATATTCATTTTTCATACAATTTCTTTTCGGTTGAACCGGCTCACCCATCCCAACAAAACAACAATTTTTCATTCATATACAGTTTCGGTTGAACCGGTTCACCAACACCCAACGAAAATACTACACTCTATTTTAATCTATCTATGGTCCATGTTCTTAATGGGGCAAAAATATTATTTTATTATATACCGACAAAACTACTATATTCTATATCCTATTTTGGTCCATGTCTCTATAATACTACTATTCAGGATCATATAAAAAAAATATTTTCAACCATCTATAAATTAATTCCTATTTCTCATACCACACATAAACAACCCAACAATATTAACATGACTAAAGAAGGAAATTTAGAATACTAATCTTTTCATTGATGCCCGCAGCAACATGCGCAATATTATCCATTCGATACAGTGGCTGCATAGTATTTCTTTCCACTTGAACAGGTGACTCCACTATTTTTTTGTTGCCTTCCAACCTCTTCCACGATTTTCTTTCTTCACCAACGATTGTTTTTCTTCTTCTCTGCCGGCAGGGTGTGAAGGAAACAAAGAAGGAATGAAAGAAATAACGAGGGGGAGCAACGATTTGTGGTTTGCAGCGTTTTTTTTCTTCGAAAACCCTACTTAAATCGCTGCAGGGGTGTAACAATTTTGTTCCTTTTTCTTCTCCCTACAAAATTGTTATAGGGGTCCAACGATTCTTGTGCATTCTGCGTCCCTCGTAAATGGTTTTAAGGGTGCAACGATTTATGTGTAAATGCAAAAATCATTCTTGGGGTGCAACGATTTATATAGATTTATTTTGAGCAAAAAAGTAACTGTTGCACCTTTTGTGTCATTGGGTAATTTTGAATGTGAAATTAATTAATAAGGTGAATTGCCCTAAATG
This sequence comes from Stylosanthes scabra, assembly GCA_036250425.1. Classification (NCBI taxonomy): domain Eukaryota; kingdom Viridiplantae; phylum Streptophyta; class Magnoliopsida; order Fabales; family Fabaceae; genus Stylosanthes; species Stylosanthes scabra. The sequence continues at coordinate 14,017 of JASCZI010001285.1, read as the reverse complement.
TTAGGGTATCACTTTTTTTAAAAATATCAGTCAACACTTTGAGACAACTCTTTATTTTTATTTAATTAAAAATCAGAGTTTATGATTTAGTATTTAGAATTTAGTATTTAGGGTTTAAAATGTATAATTTAGGAAGATTCTTTGGTATGATAGTGAAAATTTGGAGAATGCGGTATGGCACTGATATGGACCGCATAGATTTATCATAAAAAATTCCAATGGTGCAAAGAGACTTGGGTTTAATGCTATAGAAAAGCATGCATAGGGAGCATGTGGGACCAGTAACCGGTTCAGTTAATGACCCTAACTTTTGGAAGTATAGTTTCCTATGCATAGCTTCAAATGTCTTTTTCTTTTTTCATTCTTCTGGATTCTTTTCTTTTTACTATTTATTCTCTTTTTTATTTTAAATTTAAATGATATTTATCTTAATTTCAAAATTAAAAATTATACTTTTAAAATTTTAAATAGGTATAAGTACTTCAATTTTAATTGCATTGAATTAAATCATAAATTTTAAATTGAAGGCTTGATTAATTTTTAAACTTTAAATAATTTCAATAAAATTAGATTAAATTTAAAAATAGAAATTAAATGGATACAATCTAAATCTAAAGGAATTTATATTAATTTTATTGGTTAAGATGACTCTACGTATATTATATATATATATATATATATATATATATTCTCGAATGAACTATATATAGAATGTAATGTTGTACCTGAGATTAACTTAAAGATTCTATAAAACTATCACAATATATTATTTTTTACCTACATAAAATTAGCATATTACTTTTTACTCATAAATCATGTAATTTACACCTACTTTTATTACCTTTTTAACACGTGTTACTATTAGGGATGGAAACAGGTCAGGCGGTCTACCAGGGGCCTTAGACCTAGTCTAATTAGGCTTAATACAGGCCAGTCTTATTTGATAAATAAAACAGGCTCAGGCTTTTGTAAAAGCCTTTTTATTTAAAAAGGTCAGGCTTAGGCTCTTTGTAAAGTCTATAAAGTCTAACAGGCCGGCCTATTTATATATATTACGTTATAATAATTTTTTAATTATTTAAAAAAAATTTTATTAAATTTTAAACAAATTAAAGAGGCACATAATCTATCAATAAAGTTATTTTTTATTTTCAAATCACATAAAAAATCATTGACACTTATAATTACTAAATAAATATATTTATAAAAGTCATAACATAAGCTTTTTTTATATTGTAAAATGTTATTTATTTATATTTATTAATTTTTATTATTAATTTATTTTTTAGCAGGCTTTTAAACAGGCTTCAGGCCATGCCAGGCCTTTCGAACAGGCCAGGCCAGATAAAATATAAAGCCTTTAACAGGTAATAGGTCAGGCATAGGCTCAATACATATAATTCAGGCCTAGCCTGTTTAGTCGAAAGCCTGGTCTGTCCTATTTCCATCCCTAGTTACTATACATATTTGTACTCATATTTTTAGATTTATTCTCTAAAAATACACTATTAATTATATTTATTGATTACACTAAATTAAATTTATGACTACTAAAAAATTTGCATTTTTAAGTATATCTTGGTGGTTGTATATTCAAGATATATATAAATTCAAAACGGACCCATTGTATCTAAAATGCTATGATACTTGGATATGGACACTGAGACATAGACACCAGTCACGATATAATACGGGATACGCGAACACACCAATTTTAATTTTTTATATGACATAGGAACACGACATATATATATAAAATATAATGTATTTTTTTAAAAATTACAATAATGTATTGATATTTTATTTATATTAAAATATAATTTATTTTTTAATTATATAAAGTATTTAAGATAATTTTTATTTTTAATAAATAATAATTTATACTATTTCGAACTCATTTTAAAGATATAAGTTAAGAATAGAGTTGGACACGCAAATAAGTGATGATATTTGGTGTGTCTAGTGTCCGAAAAAGTAATTTTTTTTAATTTTATAAAGACACATAAGACATACATATATATTAGGCGAGTATGATGAGTGTTGTGTTTAAAATATGTCCGACATACATAGTCAAAATATGAAATTTAAAAATATAAATATTCATAATATGCGTGCTAGTAAATAAAATATTATAAAAATTTTTAATTAAAAATATATAATAACCATTAATTATTTATTTTATTTATATTTTTTTTTACCTGCTTGAAGGATGTTGATATGCATTAGTTAAAGAAAAGGAAAAAAATGGCAGAAACGTGCATAAGTTCACATGATGATATTCTCATGTAGTGTTTTGCAAGTTGACTAATGTGTAGGTCGTAAACGGCGCAGTAATCATATAATTTATTACGGGCTATAATGGACTTTTCAAGTTTGGAAACAAGACAAAATTTTTATAAGTTACCGTTTCGTACAAAGGAATATCATATTTCAGAGAAAGCAGCGAAATACTAGATAATCTTCCTATAATTTAATCATTATTTATTTTTTTATGATGAATTTTATCATATTCTCTTTAAATTAAATAATAAATTATTATCCCATGTGAAGCACGTAATTTTAACTATAATTAACATTTTAACCATAATAAGATAAATTTATAATTAATATATGGTTATAAATGAATTTTTAACAATTTTTAAAAATTTCAAAACAACCACAACTACCCAACTGATTAAATTAACCCTACCCACCCTGCTCCCCAACCCCACTCATCAAGGAACAAAAATCCTCCTCTAATCTCTATCATTGTCACTGTCATTCTATCAAGCACCACCTCTTTATCAAGGCTACTCTGTTCATTGGATCTCCTTTTCTCTCCATTTGTCGTTCTTTTTAGTTAAAACTACATACTTTTAGGAAAATTTTTCCATATGTTCCGCTAAAAGATGTGGTAGTCGTTTTAAATTTCCCAGTAATGATTTGTCTTGTAGTGAAATATAAAATATCTAAATAATCCATGAAAGTCCTTGTGTGTACTAAAATGCCCAACTCATCCTTTTTTTTGTTCTATGATTATTGAAAGCTAGCGAAGCCAAAAACACATTATATTTATTTAAATTAATTATCCAATCCACCAATTAGTGTTTCAATACCACATTTAGCTTTTTTTTTTTTATGCTTATCTTCAGTTAAAAATGGGTGAATATCACACCAGAAGGCCACATCAAATAGAAAAGAATAATGTTCATAGGGAGCTACCAGTAAAGATGCACCATATAAAAGAGCTATATTACAATAAGAGAAAATTATCTTTCCTTTTTTAGAGAGATGTTTAAATAGCACTTTCCTCCCCATTATTTTTAAAATATCCATTTTCATCACCTCTAAAAATTAAGTAACATATATTTTAGTCCATTTAATTAAAATACTTTTTAAAAACTATTATAAAATATAAATATATAATAATAACATTATTCTGAATTTTATTTATTTTATATTAGTACTTTTCTATTATAATAAATTTATTCAATAAATATAATTATAAATATATAACAATGATATTGTTATGACTTTTCTTTATATTTATACTATTGTTTTTACTATGATAATAAATTTATATATTGTAACGCATTTTATTTATTTTTTATATTATTATTTTTACTATTCAATAAACATATATATTATATTATTATTAACTTTATTATAATAGTAAGAATAATAATATATAAATAAATAAAACTCATTACAATATTATTATTATATATTTATAATAATAATTATTAGAGAGTATTTTAGTTAATCGAACTAAAGTGTATGTTATTTAATTTTGAGAGGGGAAAAAAGTGAATATTTTAAAAATAGAAGTAAGTGAATCGTCATTTAAAAATCTTTTAGGGGAGGGGAGTGAAATTCTATCGTTCAATACTTTTGGTACCTCAGAAAATCCAAAAAACATAAGTATTATTTGATTTTAGTTCGATTACTCTGGATAATTGAAGAAAATTAATTATAATTTTCAATATCAATAGATGATTATTTTCATCGTAATCATATAATTAATTTAGACTCAAATTTAATGTAAAACTCATTTATTCGGTCATGAATAATAAAAATGTGACATTCATATAAACGAATAATTAGAGGTAAAAACAAAAAAAATCTTTCAACTTTATAAAATTTCAGCAATATTAACAATAAAATACTACCTTAGTAAGATATTTTTTTGAAAAATGAAGCATCACCAGTGTTACATTACCATCCACCGGTTCACACAATCCATTGAGGACAACTACCATTTATTCCAACACCCATATCATATAACTATGCATGGAATTTGAAACACAAATAACGTGTAAATATAGATGATATATATATCAAGAATTCTATTTGCACACCAAAATTAGCTACTAAAATCAGTCACCATGTATAATACATAATAAAATACAAAATACATGTGTAGTTTAACTCATTTTTACTGTGTATTTCATATTTTAATATGTATTATATATTGGTGGCTGATTTTAGTGGCTGATTTTGGTATACACCTAGCGCAACTCTAAATATATATGTTAAAAATGGAGGTTATCTGATTCAACCTAATTAATCCAGCGACTCGTTTTTTAAGTCCATGTTATTCTGATTTTTTTTTCAATTTTGTTCAAGAAGGAATAACAACCATTTTTAGATAATTAAGTCGCATATACAATACAAATGAATTATTCAAGTAAAATGTTGAATATTTCTTTGGTATTCTATGATATCATTTACATTATTTACCGAATATAAAAATATACCATTAAAGAAGTTTACATTCATGAAGATTGAGAAAATACTCATATGAAATTAGAGGTATCAAATAAATCCTAAATGTTTTTTTTTGTTGACTTGAATCCTAAATGTATTTAAATTTACAATATTATTAAAGGGCATTTATTAAAAATAAATCTTCCAAATTAAAAAAAGTCATCTCAAGGACAGTAATATCATCATGGAATACTTGCTTAATTGGCCAAATCATACTCTCAGCTGGTAGGGGTTTGAGGGGACTTCCATAAAAATTCTATTATATCCAAAACACATAAATAAAATTGAATTAATCTTTTTTGGAATGTTTTTTCGTTAATATAAAATGTCCTTTTTTTCATAAAATGTTGACTAATCCTCGGCGAATCTGAGTTTTTGAGCTTTATTTGAGGGTTTATCGCTGAGAACTAAATTGCTACATGCACAAGACGAAATTCAAACCCCTAATACTTACTTAAGCGGACTAGTGAACTAATCACTAGACCCACTCAAGTTGATTTAGGAGTTTGCTTAATGTTAGAGGAGGGGGACTAAATGTGGCTTAACAAAAAACATGAAGATATAGAATTCAATTATATATATATAAAAAAAAAGAATAATTATACACATCCAAGTTATTTTAACAACTAAGTTTAACCAAGTCACAAATCCACACGCGCCTCTCTCTCTTTTACGTATCTTCGTTTTTTTTAAAACTGAATCCCTTAATTTTCGTTCATTCCCTTTTTTAACTCACATGCGTTATTTCAAATTTCGTTTTAGCAAGCCCCTCTGTTTTTCCTCAGTCCCATTCACCGCAGTCTGCCTTCTTCATTGCCGTCATCTATTCAAGTCCCCGTTTTGTGTTCCTAATTAGTTGAGGATTGATGCTATTAAGCAATCGTTAATTTCTGATTATTCTTTTGTAAAAGATTCATTCATCATAGAAGGAAGGAAGAAATAAGAAGATGGAGTACATTTGAATGGTAACTTCCAATAATCCGTTTATGTTTTAATTCAAAACCGTTTCTACTTTTCATTCAAAACCGTTTCTACTTTCATTCAAAATTCGTTTCTGTTTCTAAAAACCCAATTCAGTTTTTAATTCAAAACTGTTTCTACTTTCATTCAAAACCGTTTCTACCTTTCATTCAAAACCGTTTCCACATTCAAAATCCATTTCTACTTTCATTCAAAACCGTTTCTACTTTCATTCGAAATCTGTTTCTACTTTCATTCAAAATTTGTTTCTGTTTCCTGGAAACCCAATTCAGTTTTTAATTCAAAATCGTTTCTACTTTCATTCAAAACCGTTTCTACTTTCATTCAAAATTTGTTTCTGTTTCCTAAAAATCCAATTCAGTTTTGAATTCAAAATCCGTTTTTGTTTTCATTCAAAATCCGTTTCTGTTTTCTAATTATTCAATTCAGTTTTTCATCAACAACAACACCAGCAATAACAACAACATCACAACACCAACAACACCAACAACAAAGAAGAAGAAGAAGAAGAAGAAGAAGAAGGAGAAGGAGAAGGAGAAGATGTTGATGATGATGGCTTCAACGACGACGGTGGTAGGGGCGGCTGCAGTAATGAAGACGGTGGTGGGGCCTGCAATAGCAGAGAAGAAGAAGAAGAAGAAGAAGAAGAAGAAGAAGGATTTTTTAATTTTGGGAGAGTGAAACGCGTGTAGTGTGTAAGAGTGGGGAAAAATTATTTGGTTGGATTTGCTTAAGGTAAATGCTTGGATGTGTAGCATTATTGAATAAAAAAATAACATTCATTAAAGGCCCACATGCTAAAGGCCTAAACAGTGAGCCCATTGCTTGAGCGGCTCGGCTTGGAACAAGATTGGGTAGTGAAGCCAATGCAAAAATACCCACGATTGATACCTATAGAACCTATTAGGAGTTCACCATGCATCATACCATATGAGTACTATCCAACACTAAGTTCATTAAATCTCATTCATTAATTATTTTTTATAATAAATCTTAATGGTAAATAAGACTAGAACATCACATTCCGCTAAAAGTGGTTGCCATATGGAAAAATCTTCCCATACTTTAAATCAACTAATTAGATATTATAAATTCATGTGACTAATTTTTATCCTCTTAGATAAGGTACAATAGAACCCATCTTCTTTATACATTATTTGTTATATAGAATTTCTCATTAATACTACACTTTTTAGGTTCAAATTAGTCATAATAAAACTCTAAATACCACACAGGAAAAAAATTAAGGTAAAGGACATTTGTATCCTCGATTTTTTAAAATAGTATAAATATACCATCGACCTTTAAAAAACACTAGAGTGCCCTCACCTTTGAAAAAACGGGACTACCATACCCTTCCGTTGATCTGACTCAACAAATGCCAACGCAAAATGCTTGTGTGACTGAAACAGGTCACATTTTGACTCAATGGTGTCCAGCGTAGATATATTCTCATTTCCTATGTCCAAAACGACGTTATTCCCCAAAAGAAACCCCATCTTTGCAGTGTTATTACACACTTTGTCCTATCGTGTAATCAAAGGTGAGTGTATAATAACACTATCAAGATAAGGATTTTGTGGAGAATGAATGAAAGGAGAAATGACTTCATTTGACCATTGCATATGGACTTCACAGTTTGAAAAGAAACAACGACGTTTTGGACATAAGAAAAAAGAATGAGTCCACGTTGGATACTTTTGAGTCAAAACGTGATCTATTTCAGCCACACAAGCATTTTCTGTTGCCATCTGACGAGTGAGACCAATAGAGAGATGTAGTAGTCCCATTTTCTTAAGAATGAGAAGCATTTTAGTATTTTTTAAAAGTTGAGGGTTCTTTTATACTATTTTAAGAAAGTCAGGGTACAAATATTTTTTTCCTAAAAAATTAAAGCATGATATAAAGATACCTTCAAATGCTTAAACTTATTAAGATAACCGAAGTAACTAAGAGCATCTCCAATAGTAGTATTAGTTTTAAATTTATTTGGGTCCCATAAGATGCCATGTAAATTTTGTGGGACCATATATGATTTGAGATAAATATAAGATTTATTACTCCAATGTTTGGTTTTAATTTAATATCAATTTGGATTCCACATAATACTATTTAATTAACCTATATTTAATGAGTTATACTCATGGCACATCTTAATTGACATTCTTTCAAAGTGATACGGTATCAACTTAGTGATACCGGTATCACTTTTTCTACTCCTTCCAATGCATGATTCAATATTAACTCAATTCATTTATCATTTTAATAAAAATTGATACCAAAAAAAATTCCATTGGAAATGCTCTAACAACAAATTTCTTAGAGAAAACAAGAGGTTTTGCTGGTTTCAAGCATGCACTTGTACATGTTGGCACTGACGTCGCATTTTGGCATATCAATTGGTGGTGGAGGGAGTGAAGTTGAAGGAGTTGGACCATTTTCAACCTCAAAAGTCATGCTTAGTCCCCATTCTAAGTGATCACCCACGTGGCAATGCACAAACCATACCCCTGCAAAATAAGTAATAATATATAATTATAATTTAAAATTATCATATTTAGTTTAACATTTATAATTTTATGAAAAAGATATTTATAATTATATATTTATAATATTTAATATTATATATTTAATTCAGCAGCAACTCATAAATGAAAATAAAAAATAAATAACAAATTTATGATTATCTAGAATTTAAAAAAAAATACGATTACCAAATTTTTCTGAACAAAATATATACATACATTATTGCGAAAACAATGCATACGGAGCTAGGCATATTATTAGTGTTACACGTTACTGTAATAATATTCGAACCTTAGTTATGATTTTAGAAATTAATGCAACCAGTCTCTGTATGGTTTAATGAAGTTGATGCAACTCTTAATATTTAATGAATGGAAAAAAAAACAATTATTCTCAAATAATCAACATACACAATCAATCATTATTTAATTATGAAATTAAATAAAGAATTTCTTCCCCCCTCGTGCCAATACTAAATTAAGCATCTTACTGAAAAGAATCGCTAATAATAATGTCATATAATATTAAAAAGAAATATCACTATTTTGTTTTTAACAAATATTCTAAAAACCAATCAAAGAAACATCTAATGCTGATCGGATGATTTTTTCCACCACAGACCTTTAATAAAAATCTCCACCATTCACAACTGTTGTCCAAATTTCAAATTGATTTAACGGTGGTTAACAAAAGAAAAAATGAACTATTGAAATTTGGACGAAAATGAGTTTTCTCTCTTCTTGGCTACAAATTCTCTCCCTCTCAATGACCAAAAAATGTTCTAAAATATTATTGAGTAAAGAAAGAAGACGCCAGCAAATTTGGACTTTAGCCTCACATAAAAGATTAGAGTCCAACTCCGTACTAATTATCTAATGACTTGGCATAACTAATATTATTTTTATGTTTAAAGAAATGTTTGAATCCGAAACCTTTTATAATTGAAGAGGAATAATATTATATCAACTAAAGTTTTGAGCTCAACAAATTATACCTTAGCTGAGTTAGAAAATAATCTAATAAACTTAGTTAATTGCATAAGCAAATAACCATATGCTACTTATAAATAAAAGATAGCCAACAAATTAATTATTTATAAAAATATATATTAAAATATAAAATATATATTAAAAATAAAAATAAATTAAATAATATATATTTATAGAAAAAATATATGATAACTTATTTAAAGACTTATATATTTTCCATGTGCATATAGATTTTTGTTACACAAGTCTAATGTTACACCGTCCCTTAAACTAGAATGTCCAACAGTCTAAGTTTGGAAATGCGTGTTAAATGTTGGTTGAAAAAAACTACATGCACACAAAAATTAATCATAATGTATGTATTTGTGTAAAAAATATATATAGTTTATGTTATTTTTAATATATATTTTTATATTTTAATATGTATTTTATACCCAAAATTAATTTATTGGCTTATTCTTTTTTATGTACAATTACCGTGGTTGTCGTTCAAAAAGTCAATAAGTTGAAATTAGAGAAATCATTAGTTGTACGGAGCATAGTTGTAAAAACCGCGCCAGTCATCAAATCGGTTATCCTACTGGTTTAATAGTTTAGAGATTCAACCGTTGAATCACAGGTTGAACCGCTAAATCGATATTAAATAAATAAAATAATAATTTATGAAAAAGATATATTAAAATTTTGAGTACATATCTTTATTAATCTAAAGTTCCAATTTCTAAGAAAAACTAATACTAAAATATATCAGGTTAACAATTTTTAGACAATAAGAGTGTAGTAAAAGTAAATTGCAAGTATAATATCCATAAAATCATAAACTATGCCTAAGGAACAATTTCAAAATTCAAAAGTCTTACTTTTATCAAATAAATTTGAGATTTGACTGTCTTTATTATTTATTATATAAAATTATATTTATATTAATAATTATATTTAATTAAATAAATAATTAATTCAAAGAGTATATATAAAATTAAAATTAAATTAAAATCACTATTATTTCACAGTAGCTTTTACTATATGTTTAATAGTTAGCACAATAATCTCAAGTTGCACACATAGCCTAGTGGCTATAGGAGTGTTTTAACATCCTCTTAGTCATGTGATTTTGGGATTTTCTTCGCATGCCATGATGCCAGCTCGTTGGAGCTCCGCTGGAGCACCGTGGACATGCGGACCTAGGGTGCGCGCTAGCGCACCGCTGACCCGCCCGGTTTACCAATTTTCACCGGTTTGGAACGGTTTTTACCAGTTCAAAGCGAGTTTGACCGGTTTAAATGCAGGTCCAATTTTCTATGCATGTTGAATCGGCTAGGGGTTCGGTTTTCCGGTTTTCCGGTACGACCGGCTGGTTCAACACAGTTTTTACAACTATGGTATGAAGAGCAATTCACACTTTTTATTTTTTTTAGTTAAATTGTGTCACGTGACTGTATTTAATTAATTTAAAATTTAAAATTAATGATTATAAAAGTATATTATTAATCATCGTGTCTTCTCTCTCCAAACTCTTATTCTCTTTTTTCTACACTTATTTCGTTTTTTTGCGTCTAATTTTCTTTGAAGTTCTAATTATTTTTTGTGTATGTTATTCTCTTCTTTTTTTTTTTTCATTTAACTTCTAATTATGATCTCTTGTTCAAAAAATAAATAAATTTAATCTCAACTTCTTAGCCACACAATTCCTTACATTTTTTCTTTAATTTTTGTTAACAAGTGTTTTTTTTTTCTACTAATTCATGGAGCTCTTCTATAAATTTTTCCATTTTTTCTCAATATGCACTAATTCATGTCTTGCTTTGTGAAAGTCTCACATTAGGTAAATGCTTGTTATAATCCAAAAAGCACAAAAAAAAAAAATCTAACAATAACTCACCCTAAATAGTGTTAAGGTAATAGATAAGGGAGATGATTTTTATTATCATTAATTTTAAAATTTAAATTAATTAATAAATGCAGGCATATGGCACAATTTTACTAGAGAGAGCAAGAAAGTCGCAGTGTAAGAAATTAATAGAGGAGGCAAGCATGAGTGATGACTTAAATCAGCAAGGAACTTTTGTATAGGTATCCCAAAGCCTTCAACCCAAGTACCCAACCAATAACTTTTTGAAACTCAAAAGGCAAATCTAAATAGGAAAACACACACACAGACACAAAAAAGGATAATACAAACTGAAGTACCTGGATTATTTGCTGTAAATCTGATGACAGCCCATCCTCCTGCAGACACAGCAATTGTGTTGCGTATCTGAGGATTAATCAAATTATACTTTGCTTGATCAATGGTAGGATTGAAATTTCCAAAGCCTTGAGCCAAAACATAGAAATTATAACCATGAATGTGCATGGGATGATTAATCTCATAAATAAATGCTGTATTCTGATACACAATCTCCACCGTTGAATTGTACTTAAGCCTTTTCGCCTTGGTTGATTTTGGAGCATACATGATTTCATAATCATCAGCTAGACTCGGGTCTACGAAGTCAAACCAAAGCGGATGATCAGGAAAATCAGTATCGAAAACCCCACTCACATTGTAATAGAATGCTTCCAACATAGAGAACCTTTTCCCTTTGGGAAACACAAAAGACTCGTTGTTCATGCTTGCAGAGAATTTATCGCGATTCAGACCTTCACATATGGCATCCTTAGTGCAATGTTCTAATCCCAATCCAACGGTTATCAACATGCGCTCATCCACGTTACGTGGCACTGGGACCCAATGTGGGGCCCCCACAAGGCTTGTGAGGTTACTATAAAACGTGAAAGCCGCTGCTGTGTCTTTGATGATCGGTAAAACTGGCATGATCGCAGGTTGTGTGGTTGTTTCATTATTGTCGTTGTCGTAAACGACAATGGCACGTGTTGTCGTTTTGTCAAAGACTGGTATGCCAACGTTGTAAGGAGCGGCAGCCATGTAGTATGAACCGTTGGATTGGTTTGCTGTGAAAAGAGCATCGACGGTCTGTCCAGGGGCAATGACAATGAGATCGGTGAGATATGGTGTTGTGTATGAAGCATCAACGGCAACCACTGTGAAGATATGATTTGCTAATTTGAAAAACAAATGGCTGTCGAGTGCAGCATTGATCATTCGTGGCAAGTAAGTCTCTCCTTGCTTCACCTTCATCTTATATGTCTCTGGAATATAATAATGATCATGGTGTAAAAGAACTGATAAAGTGTTGAATGAGTTAACATAAATTGCACGTTAAAATCAGTTATTATATATTTATATAATTAATTTAATAAATAGTATTTTTTTTAAAGAATAATTTATTTTTTTTAATTTATTAGTTCATAATTAACATAATAAATAATATTATTTTAGAAAATAATTTTTAATAAAAGTCTATGCTGTAATTCTTTCGTAAAGTTTTTTAAGAGTCATAATTTATCAAACCGAACTTATATATGATTTACTGCAAAATTATATTAATTATTTTGGATAGATGGACAATATCTACTTTTAAAAATTCAATTCTAGACATTTATTAATTTTAGAAAAAAAATATAAGAGTCATAATTAAATAGTTATAGAATATATTTTTAACATTTTGTAATGTATTTATTTTTTTAATTATTACTAAAATAAATAGATATTTACAAATATTATATATATATATATTAATAAAATTACTGACATTAATTATAGGAGGATAATGTACACATCAATTTTCACACATTGAACAAATATATATATGAATTTTTTAATAAGACAATTGTACACATAAAATGCAACCCAGTATCCACATCACATATTTCACCTTGTTAATTTGGACTAAAAACATAACACTTGTGACATCGTCTTGTTAACAGACACGGAGCTTGATTGACAAAAAAGTATAATTGTCTCCCAACATGAAAATTTATGTGTACAATTGTCTCACTAAAACATTTGTGTGTACTATTATCTAACGTGCAAAAATGGATATGTACATTCTTTTATTATTTCTTAATTAAATAAAATTAATTTAAACTATGAATTAATTTATGTCTATCATTGTACATACTTATACACATCATTCAGTAATATGGAAAAATATGAACATTAGCACTGAAATTTATATTTTTTTATGTTGCTAAATGATGTGTACGGATGTGTACAATGGTACATATAAATTACCGATAAACTATTATCTTGTTAACGTTACTCTAATTTAATTATAAAAGCTATAGTGATACCAACCCAAATCTAGTGCTTCTTTTTCGATGTCCACGATATTACCGTTATACCAATCACCTGCAATTCAAAGAAAAATATCCAGCAAATACTTTTTTCATTGCATTTCACACAAACATCTACGGCATTTATTAGTACTATTATGGCTTATACGCTACATAGTATAATATATATATATATATATATATATATATAATTTTATTAGAAGTACGTGTGACTCACATTTATATTTTATTTTAACTTTATGGAATGTAAAAATCTATAAAGCACGGACGCTGAAAATAAGATATCGTTAAAAATTTTAAATTTGGCTAACAATGACGTGAAAATGCTACAAAACTAAAAAAAATACATTAAGTTCGCCCAAATAATGAGGGAACATGTTGCAAAATTAGAAAACTAATACTAAGTTCGCCAACTGTAAGATGTATTTGTATTTATGCCTCATAATTTGATGAACATGCTTTATATGCCCAAAAAAAATTGGAATTTTGTATTTAAAGTGTTTTTAATTTTAAAAAGGAAATAATGTTTCTTTTTATTTTATTTTAGAATATATATATATATATATATATATATATAT
>JASCZI010001282.1:5936-17380 GCA_036250425.1 Stylosanthes scabra | reverse complement strand
ATTATATATATATATATATATATATATATATATATATATATATATATATATATATAAAGTAAATATTAATCAACAAATCTAAAATACTATTACTTGGTTGGGTTTCATATTTTATGACTTAGACTTTTCTTATTTTATTGGGCTTTTACCTTTTGTTGGTTATCATTGGCCAAAAATTTATTGACTACCTAGCATGATTGTATTTGTTATTCATTTATTAAAGTTAAAAATTTAAAAAATTTTACTTGTATTAATCTTAACATATAACACATGATAAATAAACCTTTAAATATTTGAAATGTATCGGGAATGGATCCTTTCCATTTTTTTCTTTGGTAAATTATTATGGTAAAGTGTAATTTCTCACCATACACTTTTTAAGTGGGATCAATAATAAATTGTAAGAGAAAATGTTTAGTGGTAAAAGATTACACTTGACAGGCTGATGACTAAGCGTCATTAACGGTATTTCTTATTAGATTGGTACATAATTTAGTAAATAATCAACTTGATACTCAATATAAATTGGCAAATCTTTAATTATTTAGATACTTTGAGAATTCTGTTGATTATTTGTAGAAAATGAAGAAAATAGAGCAAAGAAGTTAAACAAACTTGCAGAGGAAATAGAAGAACAGAATTGGTCACATAGGGTCATGTTTGGGCCACGTTCCAAACGTGAGCCAAACGTGACCCACCCATGGACAAGCTCATCAAGCCTCAAGCAACAGCAAGCCACGTTTGGACCACGCCTCAACGTGGGCCAAACGTGGCTCAACAAGACCTCAATTCATCAAGCCTAAGCACCACAAGCCACGTTTGGACCACGCCTCAACGTGGGCCAAACGTGGCCCTTCCAAGTTTCCCAAGCTCAACCTAACACTCAGCAAGTCACGTTTGGACCACGCCTCAACGTGGGCCAAACGTGACTCAAGGAGAGCTCCCCAAGACCCAACAAGTCCCACAAGGCCACGTTTGGGCCATGCTTAGACGTGGGCCAAACGTGGGCCATCCAAGCTCACCCAAGCCTTTCCAAGCTAGCTCAATTCACGTTTGGACCACGTTTCCAACATGGACCAAACGTGACTCAACAGAATCCTGGAGCATCATCAGCAGCAAGCCACGTTTGGACCAAGTTCCAGACTTGGCCCAAACGTGGCCTTCCCTCAAGCCCAAGGCTTTGCCATGCCCATAACATATAACCAAGCTGCAGAAGACTCTTAGAAAATTTTAGGGTTAGGTTTAGTATTAACAGCCACAGAATTGAGAAATTAGGGCACCTTAGTTAGCATATTTTTTAGATCTGGTTTTCTCTGTAAGTCACGTTTGAGTTCTTTCTCAGTGACCACTAGGATTATGAATTCTTCCAATGTTTCTTTGATGTTAGATATGACAATGCGTAGCTAAGTATTCTGTGATTAAGGATGAAGGGCTCTATTTCATCCATACACACTTGATCAATTCAATTCTTATATTTTCTTCACTGCAAGTCACGTTTATTCATCAGATTCATACGTAACCTTTATTTTGGATCAAGTTTATTGAGAGGTAACCTTGTTCCTTTAATTGTTTGAATTTCAGTAGCTGAGAAACTCTTTAATTCAACGTGAAATTGAATCTGTTGATCACTTAATCTTGGTTTAATTAGAGATAAAGAACTTAGGGTTTTGTGAAATTAAATCTGGAAACCTAATCTGATTCCTTTATTTAATCAGTGATTAAGAGATTGATAATTGATTGAATTAAAGGAAATTAAATCATTGAGAGATCGTGATTTAGTTTCATTAGGATTTTATAAATTGTAATTGCCTTTGTTTGAAGAAAAGTAGAATTAAATTAGGATAGGTTGCATAGAAAATATCCACGAGTCCTTGATCCCTTGTTATTGAATTATTCTTGTTATTGTGACTTTCTTTGGTTTCCTGAATTATTTCATGTTACTGTCCTTCTCATTTGAATATTAATTGTGAACTTTTTGCATGATTTTTTCTCGGTCTTATGAATCTTAGGGATTTTGCATGCTAGTTTGGATAATTTGGATTTTGATTAAGTCTATTGATCATTAAATCTATTCTAATCTATTTTTATTATTAATTGTCTAATTAAAGAATTTAATTAAACGTTATTGCTCAATCTATTAATCCTCGTGGGACAATACTCTACTCACTATTTTATTACTTGATACGATCCGGTGCACTTGCCAGTGGAAGTCCGAATTCCGCAAGGAATTTTGACATTACAGACACCTGAGAGAAAAAAATTGAGAGGATCTATTTCTGATAAAATAGTGCTTTAATCACCCTTAAATATAAATATTTCAGGTTTAAAGGTTCTTGAAAAAGGTGTGAAGTGGTGAATTATTTCCAATAGTACTGTGAAGATTTGGGAGAACCCATGATTTGAGTAGGTCCCTCCTTTTAAAATTCTAATAGCAAAAAATTGCAATCCTCATTTTTTTGAGTTCGACAACTTATGTTAGATTCTGGAACATGGAATTTGCAAGCAAATGAAGAAAATTTCAGTCCTGCTATTGATGGCCGAATTCGATGGCTCTTACGTTGGCAAGTGCGCCAAATCATACAAATAATACCACGGTGAGTGGATATCATTCCCACAAGGATTAATGGACTAAGCAAGCAAATTTAATTGGAACTTCTAATTAGACTAGTGAAAAATTTTGAAAGAGTTGATTTTGAATTGAAAAACAAAACCGCGAATGAAAATTGTTTGGGAGTACGTAGCACTAAATAAACTTTTGTGAAATTATATGAATAAAACGTATTAGGGATTTAGAGATACTTAAATTCAAAAAAGATAATTTATCATTCATTCATCATAATTCATGCATAGAAGACAATTTTGACGAACTAAAATTAACAAAACCTTAATTTCTTAGCAATTTAGTTTCTTTTATCCTACTGAATTATCAATTCCTTGATTAATTAACTAGTGATAAAAGATGAAGAACAATCCTAATTTAATGTCACACAAATTCAAGAGCTATTCCTAAACTGAATTAAATATCACAATATTCAATTTATTCATAAACAATTGAAATTTATGAGAAAAATGTTTCAAATAAATTCTAATATTTTCTTCAATGAAGAACAAAAACCAATTCTAACAAGAAAACAACTACGCATTCATTAAGATGAAAGAACAAGGTTTAGTGACTCATGGTTTCAAAAACAAAAACAGAGAAAAACAGAATAAAATTAAGGTGTCGAAAATTGAAGATTTTCGGGATTTTTATATCTATTCTAAACCTAATCAAAAGTAATCCTAATTTAAATTTAAATTCAAACTAAAATCTTATCTTATCCTAATCCTAATCACATGATAATTCTCTTTATCTTTTAATAAGATTACAGAAATTCTAATCTTATAAACGTTTCTTAAGATTCTTATCTTCAAATCATTTTGGACTTGGCATTGGATGCTCAAGCCACAATGCCAAGGCAAAATGTAACATTCGGGTATTTAAAAGAGATTGAATAAATTTGCATCTTCATTTGAGTGTTGAGATAAGATTTTGAGGGATGAGCAAAATAGTCATGGCTTGATCTTTTAGCTTGAAATAATCTTCACGTTGCATGGAATTGCATGGATGAGAAAATTGAAGAACATTGGACTTCGAGCAAGGTAAAGGAAGCCACGACGCCGTCCTTTGAGTTGAGTGAAGGAAGACTGGCGCCCTCCTTGGTGGTCTTGGCGCCGTGCTTTGCCAAGGAAAGAAAGACACCACGCCCTCCTTCAGCAATGGGCGCCCTCCTTCAGGACCATTTCATCAACCAGGGCACCCTCCTTCCATGTTTGGGCGCTGGGTGCCCAAATTTAATTTGCATGCTTTGGATGTCAGTTTTAGGCATTCTATGCTAACGTCCACTATAGACATGCATATCAATTTGAAGTTCTGGATGTTAGCTTTTTAGCGCCATTAGAACTGTCTTGTATGGATCTTTGTAACTCGAGTTATCATCGATTTAGTATGAAGAAGTCAGAATTGATAACATGTTTAGTTGCTTTGTGTTTTAAGATTTCTTGAGGAGCAAAGTTCAGGAAAAACATGTAATTTCTAACGCAACTTCCAAACAACTATTAGCTTGATAAAACTTTAGTTAGTACTCAAAAATGATAAAATTCTAATTAAAAATTGATACTAACTATAAGAAAATGAGACGAAAAACCACTAAAGATGCCAAAGCATCAGCTATTAGTGCTCAAATACAACAAACAAAAATTGAGGAAGGAGATGAACACGTTTTCTGGATACATACCAGTTCGGGCACCTATAATGTTCACTCAGGTTACCACATTGTCTATTCTTTTTTCCATGAACGCTTTCGTGAAAAAGGAATTTGAAAAGCCCTTTGAAATCTTCAGTGTGTCCCAAAAGTCAGAATCTTCATATGGAAACTCATACATGATGGTCTAGCAGTTAAACAACGTCTCCATAATCGTCTTCCTCACATCGACGCCTCATGTCTGCGGTGCCCCTCGGTCTCTGAATTCGCTCTGCACGCACTAATCTTCTATCCCGAGATAGAGGAGATTTGGAATCGTTTCTCCCTGAAAAGTGTGATACCTCGAGAACTACTTCTCTCTCCTTGGCAGTGGTGGATTGCGCTTGTTGCATCTCAAATCCGACAATCCAGATACTGAAAGACCATGAAAAAACTTGCATATCTTCTTTGGTTGGTGTGGCTTGATAGAAATTCAGTTGTCTTGAATGGGAACTAGAAAAGTCCTGGGAAAGTTCTATCCCAGGCGGGAGCACTCTCGACGAGAGTTCCTAGTCTCTCATCCTTGTCGGCACCAAAGAACTCCTTAAAGTTATCCCTAAAATCTATTTTTTTTATTTTTCTATTTTTCTCGTACAATATGTATACCTCATTTGCTTTCTGCTTTTCTTTGCTTTGTTTTGGTTTTGAGACTCACATTAGGTTGTATTGGTTATTTCATCAATAAAATCTTCATAATTTTGGTAAAAAAAAAAATCACTCTTAAATGCAGATTGGTAGAACCCACAAGTAATAAAAGTTACAAAATCAATAGTGATTAAAGCATTACTTTACAACTTTACCAATTTAATAACTTTAGAGGATCTTTATAGAAAGGTAAGACCAGACTATAAAAAAAAAATAAAGAATATTCTTAAAAGATTGATCATTGAATTTAGTATTGATATATTAAGGTTTGGTTTGGTAATGTTGTGGCTCTAAAAATGTTGTTGAGCTCTCAAAAAGCTGCCCTCAGAGAACCATGACATGATCATTTGATAAAAGGGAAGGTCTTTGATGAAGACACTAAAGTGTCTTCTAATGAGGATATTAAATCTTGATCGTTGATTTGTGCTATTAAAATCTGATATATAATTAATGTAAACATTATGAGGAGAGAGAAATTTCTAAATATGGTAATATCCTCACCAGAAAACACTTAATTGTCTTCATGGTAGAATTTTCCTTGATAAAATAACTCAAAATTGCTCTCAATAAACAGTGTCACACATATAGTGTTCGATAAAGTATTTGATATTTGCTCTCAAAGTATTAAATTACTAGAACGACCTTATGTTAATATGTCTTGTATTAATGTAAAATTAAATATAATTAATTGAGGTAAAAGTGATTTTCTAATAAGATGTAAGATTAATTAGTCATTTCACATTTAAGGAACCAAAGTCAGCTCTGAAAAATTACTCTTGCTAGTTCTTGAAAGCACCCATTGGCTCTTAAAAATCAGGAGAAAAAACTCATCAACTTTTTAAGTTACTGAATACAAAAGGATAACTCCTGCTTTAGACATGATAGTACCTTTTCAGGTACCCACATATTTCATGTTCTTTAGCTCTAAAGTATACCTCCTGTGCTGAGGAAGAACTCAATATTACTTCAAGATGAATTATACGTCTAACAAACACAATTTTGATGGTTTATCTTGAGGTTAATTTAGAGGTTTTATTAACATAAACTCACATAATAGCTAGTGAATGAGCATCTTTATGAATTCAATTCCATTTGTGATTTATTTATTAATTGCATGCATTTTTAGCTATAAATTGATAGATAATTACTTGCCTCACATTACATTCGATACCTTGATGAGTTTGGTCAAGTATTTCAGGTAAACAAAAGTTTATAATGGATTGGGAAGGTTAGGAATGCTTGCAAGGTGAATAATTCATGAAGAAAAGTGGAGAAAAGCGTTCTAGACAAAGTTGTGTGCACAACATCAGAAGTTTGTGCACAACTTGTGAAGAAACTTCATCACTTTGCCATTAGACAGAGTTGCACGCACAACATCCAAAATTGTATGTACAGCTTTGCAGAACTTTCCCTTGCTTTGCGATTGGACAGAGTTGAACGCACAACATCATAAGTTGTGCGCGCAACTCTGCAGAATGATATTTTTAATGAGAGCATGTGAGCCACCTATTTGGAAGCTAATTTTGGTCATCTCACACTTCATTTGGGAGAAAATATAAGCTCAAGTCTAAAGGGAATGATGTGGGATAAGGCGAAGAGGAGGAGGGGGTCAAGATACACACTACATACATTTTGAAAACATCTTTCATTTTAGTTTTTAATTGTTCTAATCTTAGAAGGGAAGGTCTCCTGGCACCTAGCTCTAGTCTCTCATACACAGTTTTCAGATTTCTTCTTTGATTCTATACTCCAATTGCCTTTTAAATTACAATTTCCTTTAGTGTTATAGCTGAATTACTCTCTTAATCACTTTTGCTATTTTAATTCTTCTTGTTTATGAACTAAAACTCTTAACTCTTAGTTTGATTAATGAATATTTGAGGTATTTTCATGAATTGATTGTGTTTGTTCTTATTGTTCTTGCGTTTATTATTGAATTCTAGTAGTGGGTAGTTGATACTTGTTGATTTCCTTTTGAATTATGATTTCACTTCTCATGCACACCAAGTGTTTGATATTTTGCCTGGCTTAGTTATGGAGTAGATTCTTGTTTTTTGGTTATGGATTGATTAATTGGGTGCATTTGAGCCACCCTCTCTTCATTTTACATGATAACTGAGGGTGGTTTGTATTAATTTAGATGCTATTGACGCTAGACTTTTGTTAATTCTATGGTGGTTAGGATTTATGAACTTAGATGGATTATTCTTGTGTTTATTAACGCTAATATAGTGTTTTAATGAGTAAACTAGAACTTATAACTATGAATAAATCAAATCAGTGCTTCTCATCAATGTGACAAGATTAATAAGAAGTCCATTCTATGATATTTTCTATCTATTTAGGTGACAAGGATAATGCAACTCATGAAACTCATAATCAAGGATCTTTATTAGCATTTTAATAATCACAATTACTGTTTGCTTGCTTCTACTTTAGTTGATTGTTGAATTTGCATCTTGCCATATATAATTTATCATTGTCATACTTTTTATGAATTCCTGAATTTAATTTTCTGCACATTTAATTTTCTTTCAAATTATAGTTGTTAGTTAAATCATTGAAAATCCTATACTTTTCTAGCTAGTTTTATTGTTTTTGTGTTGATCATAAGTTTAACGGAGAACAACTCGAGACGAAATACTTTCGCTTTATTGTTTTGTATTGTCACTATCTTTTTTAAATTTGTTCACTTTTCAACTATCGATTGAGCTATATTTACAATGCTATCATGATTTAAATTCTAAGAAAGAAATTCTCAACCAGTTTTGAGGAATGCACTAACCTCAAATTTTGAAAGGTTTCTCAACCCAAGCACAAGTAAAGTTGGATAAAAAAAAATTGTAACTAAACATTTTAGAACAGTATACTGCAAGTGTTATTTATTTATTTTTTTACTTCTTTTTATTGTAGAAAGAGATATCTTTATTATTCATTATTGAAAAGCAGTTCTTACTATTCTTTTAAGGTTAATATTTTTAACTAGAAAACATAAATAGTTAAGAAATGTGCTGTTATTTTAACATAATTGATATATAAGTGTCAATTATTAAACCTGAAAATAAATATGTATCTCCGGATCTAAATACAGCATCAGCAGCTATATCTTTAATAATTAAAAGATTTAATTATTATGCTAGTTTTTATAATTTTATCAAAATTTTAATTAGATCCCTATATTTTTTTTAAATTAAGTCTTTATATCATTTTTAAATTTGTAATTAGGTCTATATTAATAGAAAACGTTAAAAAAAACATTTGTAGTGTGAATTTTTATTATTTTTTCGTACCATGCACTTTACATGAGGTTTATACTCGCTTGAATATTTTTTTTCTCACCTTTTGGTCTATATTCTTCTAAAATATTCTTAATTTTCATGAATCGTAGTCACATATCTCTGGAAGATGAATAATACTATACTGTCATTCTAAAATGGAGACATGGGTCAAATTTAGTGAGATAACTATTTTAAAAATGATATATTTCGTTAATTCTAATGTTTTTGTCAGAATAGATATTTAATTACAAAATTAAAAATAATATAGAACCTAATTGAAAGAAAAAAAAAAGTATAAAGACCTAATTAAAAATTTGATGAAATTAAAACAATTAATAGAGTAATTAAATTTGTAGAGACACCATTAACTAATGGACCCTTCTAGAGGAATAATTTTTATTTTTGCTATGGAGGCACCATTAATTAACTAAGAGGAAATGTGACATGTTATTGTTAGATATAAAACAAGATTCTGAAAATCAGACCGATAAGTAAACTGCTCAAGATATCGATTAGAGATTTTATGGATTCAACCGTTTAATTGAAGGTTCAATTAGAATAACCGTTTTATAAAAAATAATATATATAATAAAAATATATAAAGACAATAAATAAAATGATATCGCATAGACATTAAAATGTCTTTCAAATTCAAAGTATTAGATTAATAAAAGTGTTATAATCTCACTCAAATACAACACATAAACTCAATATTAAGTATTTTTATATTAAAATAACTATTATTTTCATATGTGAATAATTTATTAATTATATATATATATATATATATATATAAAAGTATTTATTGAAATGTAATAGTAGTAAATATCATATAATCATGAAAAAAAAGATAAATTGTATTAAAAAAATTTTAGTGTTTTTATTTTAATTTGTAAATATTTCATAAAAATTATTTTTATATTAATGATGCACAAATAAAAATATAATTAACTTATGGATAAGTGAATAAAAATTAAAATTAAGATATAAAATAAATAGATATAAACTAGTTAGAAGTAATGTTTCTATATATAAAATAATTTGCCTATCACAAATCAAGATAAATGCATAGCTTAGTGGCATGAGACATGAGTTCAAACCCCATCTCTATCATCTTGTAATAAATTCCCTTGCTAGAGAGAACCGATCAGGTATCGGTTCAAAGGTTCGATTCCGATTCTCACACAGACGATTTTGCACCATCAATCAAACTGTAATATTGGCCGATTTCTGATTAAATTGGTTTGATCGGTCGATTTTTAGAACTATGGTATAAAATCGCTCTCGATGCACATTTGTGTATAAAATAAAACTCAATAAACCTTAGTCATGAGAAACCTGCCAATAATTGTGTGAGTAATCACTAAGTCAATTAAACACAACTTTAAAGTTAAGGGTCTTTGCCTATCCTTAACTAAGGATTTACAGAATGCTACTCATTTTCAACATTGCATCACTCAACAATCCCTTCTCTCTTATTGGATCTCGCCCTCTGGATTTCAAGTGAAGCTGAATTGTGATGCTAGCTTCATTCCAAATTTGAATTCCGCTGGTTTTACTTGTGTAATTCGAGATTCTTCTGACAATTGGGTGATAGGATCTGCTGGCACTATCTTGGAAACATCTATTCTTCGGTGTGAGTTTTTTCCAGTTTGGCGGGGCCTTCTTCTTGCGTGGAACAATGGTCATAGAGAGGTAATTTGTGAGACGGATAACATTGATGTCTTCCGTTTTTCCCAATGGCCTTGCCGAGCTGTTGGTGCCATTAGTATGGATCTGATTTTCAAAATCCATGAGCTTCTATCTAGAAATTGGACCGTTGATGTCCATCTTATTCAAAGATCTGCCAATCAAGTAGCTGACTTTATGGCCAAAGAAGCAATTGTCCAGCGTCTCCCTCATGCGGAATGGCTTCGGGCTAGGAATTCTATTCTTCCTTATCTAGCTAAAGACTTGCTTCAACCTTCTTAGGTTTTGTTTTGCTTTTTTTCTTAAAAAAAAAAAAAATAATAATAATTTTCCAAAAGTCATAAACTCGCTCATTTCATAAAAGAAAAACTCCTAAAATTTGTCCCAATGCAATTAAATTATCATACACGTTAACCAGCTACACCGAATAAAGAGTAGTTGGGCACTTGGGCTACTTTTTAATCCCAATTTTCACAACTATATATGCATGAAAATTAAATTTTAAACTAAACACGAAGAGAAAGAATCTATCTGCATTGATCCTTTATATACATTATTGATTATTGATTATTGATTATTGATTAATTGAAAAGGAGTATAAGAAAAGGGTTTATTTAAAGTAAATTAAACCGGTTAAACTTTCGAAACTAGTATGATTTGCTTGGTTTCCAATTTTTTTTATTTTTTAAAATTAATGGATAAAGGTTGTTAAAATAGAAAATAAATTTTGCTATTCTTAGATTTTGAGAAAATTATGAAAACTTATAACAGCACATAGGAACAAATACTTTAAAGTTTATTCTTACTAAAATTTTATGTTTTTTTTTCTTTGAAATCTTAAAAAATAATTTAGGACTCTTC
The DNA here is from genome assembly GCA_036250425.1 of Stylosanthes scabra. Lineage (NCBI taxonomy): Eukaryota > Viridiplantae > Streptophyta > Magnoliopsida > Fabales > Fabaceae > Stylosanthes > Stylosanthes scabra. The sequence goes on along the minus strand of JASCZI010001282.1, from coordinate 6,624 downwards.
AACATAAATATTGTAATTTACATTATCAACATAAATATTGGTATTTTATCAACATAAATATGAGTATTTTTCATGATCGGAAATTCTGTTTGTTTAATTTCTGTAAAATTTATTTTCTAAGTTTTAATAGGAATAAAGTTCCTATGCGCATTTCATGTCCAGATTGGATCATGGCAATAACAATACCACCTTCGCTTTCCAACAAAACTCATGTATAGTCATATATACAGCCTCTACTCACTTCATGACTTCATGCAACACATTAGTTACTCGCATCATAACCTCTTTCTTAAACACCGAATATTGGAATTCTTTAATTTCTTAACACTAGGATCATCCATGTTAAATCATTAAAAAAGAAATATCTGAGTGCGGAAGCGTACCTGAATATATAAGCATAATTCTTGATTTGTTATTCCTAATCTGGCTGTGGTTCTTTGGTCTTCCTCAGCCATAGCCTTTTGTATCTCTAATAAGGCTGAATAGCAACTCTTTCATGAGGAAGGATTACAAGTGATAGCTTAGGTATGTTGGGGACCAAAACCCTAAAGCTCTATTTATATTAGGCTATTAGCATCCATTAAACCATGAAGGCCCAATAAAATAGATAATATTGATTTTATTCTCATTAGGCTCAAATCGATAAGTAATCTTGACTTATTCCTTTTATTATTTAAATCAATAGTGA
>JASCZI010001281.1:0-17390 GCA_036250425.1 Stylosanthes scabra | reverse complement strand
TATATATATATATATATATATATATATATATATATATTTGTATCTTTATTTAAAAATTAATTTTATAATAATTATTAAATTGTCAAATATATTCAATCTTTAGTATCATATAAGTAAAAAGTTTTGTTGAAATATTATCTACTTTTAATAATCAAATAACAATTGACAATATGCAAAAAGAATTTTGGATAAGTCACCCAAAAAAAAGAATATATATTTTTGTGATATATATTTACTATAAGTATATATTTATAATGCATTTTAGATTATATTTTTGTATTTTTTATTAGGGTTAGAAGTAAGACTCAATAGCAACTCGATAAGTTGAGCTCCGGGAGCTTGTAAGACGATTAGCTTGATGTGATTAAATTTAAGATCATATATTAAGTTAATCAAATTTGAGTTTAGATAAGTTTAACTTATTGACTCATGAGGTTACTCAATTATATACATTACTTATTATAACTATTTATATCATTATATACATTATAATTTTGACCACACGTACTTATTAATTTATTGAAAGTTTATTAAAATAATTATTGAAAGTTTAATGAATCATATTTTATATACAACTTATAGTTTATTTATATAAAATTACTCATTATTAATAAGTTGAGTCAAATCATAAATCGAACTTTATTTTTGTGAGTGAACTTAAATTTGGCTGGCTCAACTCAACTATTTTCAATTCATATTTTCGGCTGGCCCCCAAAGTTCACTTCCTAGATCTGCCCCTGATGGTGACGAAGGACCTCAAATGCCAACTTCATTGACGTCGAAAAATCAGTATCTTCACCGCAGTGCTGTGGAAACTCTAAAATGACCGAAACCTAAGGATCTTTGAGGGAGTTACGTTCTCTGTTGATAGCATCCTCTCGGCATTGAAGTATCTAATTCGAGAATATCATCAGCACCACCCTCCCTGAACTCTTCTTACCTTTTTAATCTCTCTTTCCTTTAAGTTTTTTCTTCTCTGAAGTTTTATGTTAGTAGAGTTTCCACATTCTATGTTTCTATTTTGGTTGTTCTAGTTGGACCCACATCTTATGTACTCATTTTATTACAGTAATGAAATGAATCACAACTTCTTTTGAAAAAAAAAAACCATACATGCCAAAAATATTCTCCTTAAAGAAAATTTTAATTTAATTTGACACTTCAATTTTTGGTCACCAAATTAGTGTCCAAACATTTATTATGTTAGTCTAAATAAATTAAGGGACAACATGTATTGATTTTTGAAAAAAAAAATGTATTTCTTATTCTTATTTAGATGATTTTTTTTTAATAGAAACTTTCTTTTAATATATAGCAAAACGTTGTTGGTTTTTTGAAAAAAATTGTTATTTTAATAAAAATATTTTTTTAAGAAAAAAAGTATTCAAATGTTTAAGATTTAACAAAAAGTATCTTTTCTTTTTTATTTTCTTAAAAAAAGTTTACCCGAATTCTCATGCCAAATTGTTCATGGAGAAACTAATTTAACAATTTAAAATTTTATAACGGCTACTACGCATTTATTATATAATGATAGTAATTAATTTTATATACTTACTTAACTAAGGCTTTTTCTCACTAGATGGGATTGACTACATGGATGCAAAACGTCATTGCGTCATATCCATGCATTGAGATGCAACATAGTTTTACGTTGGCTGTCGTAAGTCTAATATAACCTCACATGATTCCAAAGACGTCATTATGCTGTAGTCATGTATAGAGAACCCCTCCTTGTTTATCCGAGCTTGGAACCGACTATATACCATAGATATATAGGCGTAGTTAGGAATTAATTTCATATAACTTTTTAAATTAAATTTTGATGTGAAATTTGATTTTTCTAATGAAATAAAAGATTAATGATTGATTTGATGGTAAAAATTATTGTATTAAAATTAAAAAACTCAAATCAGAACACATTTAAATTTTAAATTTTAATCATTTAATTTAAATTGATGTGAAGGGTCAATCAATTCTGAAGGGAAGCGACAAAAATACATGATGTGATTTTCTAATTCATGTTGTGTAATGGTTCATTATTTATTGGATTTCATCTATTTGTTTAAGTAGTTTGTAAATACATGTAATTATTTGAAAGTGTATGCTAGGATGATGAGAAAAACGACGAAAAAGATGAATTTTTTTTTTTTTAATAGATAGTTGATTTTGAGGTATTTTATTTTTATTAATTTTGAAAGTAAAATTAATTACTCCTCTTTATTCTTTCCACGTAAAGAATCTTCGTGATAGAATTTTTTTTATTTAAAACATTAATTAAGAAAATATATAAATAAAGGAAGAAATTATCTTCTAAATTTAAAAAATGTGTAAAATAGTGCTTTAATTATATTTAAATTTATCATATTTATTATTTGTAAATTTCACTATTTTAATTTAAAAATGTTTAGAGCATTATTTTTTTTTTAATAAACAACTTTAAAAGAAAACATAGCAAAATTCTTGTTTAAGTACAAAGTTGTCATATAATATTCCATTAAAATTTACATATGATTTCCTCTATAGATACGTATGATTTTATTCTGAATACTGGGACTGAGTCTGGAAGACTGAAACTCAGTATTATATTTATTGGATAGAAACTGAAACTAAAATTTTAATCACAGTTCCAAAATTTCAGTATTTTCAGTACCTTCAAATTGGAGGAACTCGGAGACTAGAGATTGGGACTGAAACTTTAATAATATTTTTTACTCAAATACCCTCAATCAATATTATAATTTTCAATACTAACCTTTATTTATACTTCATCAACTTAGTTTAATCTCTATTTCCCAGTCTCTATATCTAATTAATTTTAAACCAAACACAATACACAAACCTATTTCAATCTCAGTCTTAGTCTCCCAATCTCAGTCTCTCCCCTAAACGCACCCTATAACTACAGACTACAGACAGAGAAAGTGATTGTAAAAAAAAGCTTTCAGCTACTTTCCTCAACGACATTGACATCGTCAAAGCATTTGATACCGTGTATGTGTGTTAACACCATGTATAAAGTGGGTCTATATGACAAAGGTGGCAATTAGATCAATATGACAACAACTACTACCTTGTCCCATTAAGGAGGTGGTCCCATTAAGGAGGTGGGATAAATGGAGGTGGGATACATGAATCAAATAACGCCATTAGCTCTATCATGTATTATCGCCATAACAATATCACAAAGTTAAGGCTATTGCTTCATTAATATAGCATCAGCTAAACAATGGCACAATACTAACTAAGAATAACGGGGTGCTTTCTCATTTTGGGATGGCAAGTTCTCAGCCTTCCTCTTCCTCACCTCGCCAACTAATTTTTTGACATATGCAACGTATCCGTCAACGTCGAATTTCCTTTTGCAGCCTGCATAGTTCATATATCGAATCTTTCCGAAAACGGGGCGCTCTCTCCAACCCTGTAATGCATAAAATCATCAGTGTCAAAAACGAAGCTGCTAATACAAAATTAAATAGTTCAACTTGCACCCAATTTTATAGTTTTTTCTGGTTCTCATTATACACAAAATTGGGAAGCCCAAATAGATCAAAGAATGCAACTACAGCAGCCAAAATACCCGCACTTGATTCTTCAATGACATTAAGATTAAACAGAAGTTAATAATAAGAACACTGTGGTAGGCAAACCTGATCATGAACCCCGCATATTGACCACATGCAACCGACATAACCACTCGGATCCCTCCCATCCAGTTCATACTGTAGTAATGTGAAAATTGCTGTCATTCATAAAAAAAAATGGCAACGGAGAATGTTGGCAATGGAACTACTGCATTACCTTGTTATTTAAATAGATGGATATCTCAAGGGCTTCTTCAGGTCCTCTTGTCCATTCGAGAATCTTCTTTGCCCAATACATGCTGTATAGAAAATCTCATAATTGAGGGCGTACATATTTATGAGGTGAAACATAAAAGAAAAAGAAACAAGGGAGTTATTCACCGCATAAAACCATGCATCTTTCCATAGTGAACCATCTCCAACTGAGAAGCATTCCAGAGCTGATATGTGCAACAATTAGGAAATAATGCTTATTAAGGTAAATGTCCTATGAGGCACTAAAACGCCCATGACTTACTATATTTACTTGGGAAAATTATTATTGTTCATGAAAGATTGGCTTACAGGATCCGCAGTTTCGGCCTTCTCCAATTGCTCCTTCCTTAAAAATGAAGTTAGATGAGCATGCAAGTAAACAAAAACCGTGTAAAGTTAGAAACAAGACAATTGTGACTCACGAATACGTATGTTCTCGCTTATCAGCAGCATGATCCAATAAGGTCTTACGAGCCCATTCCCAGGCTCCTTGCAATGAATCATAATGCAGTTGATAGAAGCAAAAGTTATCGGCAAGTTCTCGCCGAATAATCAACTCCTCCAAGAAAGCATCAATTGCCTTCAAACCAGCAGTCAATATTAGGTTATACAAAAAGAAACACATTATAAAAGATAAGAAGAAACCTGAGGACATGAAGAGCGCAGCTTCCGCGCTTCCAAAGCACAACGCTGAGCTGATATCTGTCCAAAATGCAAATAGGGAGATAAACCAGAAAGTGCACTGGGTTTGCAAGGGTTGTTTCGATCTGCAGAATAATTTCTTAACCTTTTAGTCAAGAATCCATTTTTACTTCCCATCAATACTTCCATTGCAGCATTTTCCCCGGGCTCACACCAATTGACCTCAGGAACCTCTGTCCCTTTTCTACTACTTTCATCAAACAAGCATGTCAACATATCTACAAGACTTAATTATTAAAATCCAGAAGCAAATAAAGTAGAGTATCGAACACTAACTAACCTTAAGACATCAGCAATGAGATCATCCCAGTCAATGGATTGAGTCTCAGTGATGGTCCATTTCCTAGATTGAGGCGCAATGGTAGGAAAATCAATCAGATACTCAGAAAGCTTTTTGTTTATCTTGCCCCTAATTGTCTTAGCACTATACTCCAACTTCTCAGAGGCCACCCATAAGGGCACAATGTTGTGAGCATCCACTTCATGTACAGTAAGGGATTCATTCACCTTCTTGCAAATCTCTTCTTTCCACCTCCTCACTTCCCTCAAGGGTGAAAAGTCTGTCACCAACATAGACGCTCCACATTCACTAAGAAACTTCGGCACTGTTTCCTCTGCTTCTCCCTGCAATTACAGAACCACCATCTTTGAACAGACGTGTAATTAGTTTGGGATTGAAGAGAATATGAAATTGAGTTACCCTAAGCAAGAAGAACGGGATTTGAAGGGTGTGATTGAGTTGATGGGATAAATGGCGCAAGCCCCTGAGCATAAACCCTAAATGGCGGGAGTTGGCGCCAAGAAACTGATCAAAGAGATTAAAAACGACGGCAACAGGAACATTGGAGGTGTTGGCGTGATGAACAGCGTGGATAAGAGCCCAATTGTCTTGGACTCGTTGATCTCTGAACATCCAGTAAACAACAGGACCCGCAACCGCACCCAAAGCGGGTTTGGAGCCTTGTTTGAGGGTCCGAAATCGAACCGTTTGCATCGTTGACATTTGAGACGGTGCAGAAGCCATTGGTGTGACTGTGAACGATGAAGAAAACTAGCTAAGCATGAATGAAACTTGTTGCATTGTAGGACGATTCTATTAAACCTAAATTGTAAAACAAAAGCAGAAGTAATCTAATATGTTAAGCAAATGAAAGAATGAAGAAAGAAATGAAAGGAAATAATATGTCAGGCTAGAATGCTACCACGTCGATTCACAATAATCCAGCCACGGCGACGAGTAAAGGATTCAGCGAGAGGGAAGAACAGGGGTCAAAGGACTGAACCGCCATCGCACGGTTTCTTACTATTCAAGCTTTAGAAATTTAACCGCTGTAAAATAACTAAATAAGAGATCAATTTTGATTTTGGAAAAAATACTAATAATTTACTAAAAATAATACTCTAATCAATTTTTAATTTATAACTTTTATTATTAGTAAATTCTATCATCTTAATTTTAAGAATGATTAAAGTATTATTTTTTAAAGTGATTAATAACTTTAAATGAATTTTATTCCTTGACTTTTTATCTTTTTTTTTTTTTTCGTGTCTCAGACCAAAAGTTTATTGGACGACATGACATGCTAGGGACATGTAACTTGATCTGTATGTGTCTAATCTGATTTGAACTTGAATCTTTTGTAATATTTAAAAATGTTTTTATTCATTAAAATATTTGTCTTTTTAATTATATATATGTTTTGAGTAGAGTTATGGAACTAACATTAGGGAAACATTAAGGAGTCAATAAATCCAATTATAAATTATCATCCGAAACTAAACAAAATTATCATCCGAAACTGAACAAAATTTTCATCGAAAACTACATAAAATTATCATCCAAATAACACACAACTTATCATCCGTAATCTCCTCACTACCACCATCATCATAAACAACAAAACCACCAGCACACCATCACCACCACCACAACCACCTCACCACTACCACTATCATAACTGCAGCACCACCACCACAACAACAATAAAGACAATCCTTACCAACACAACAACAACAAAAACAACGAGGAATCGACCAAGAAGAAGAAAAAGAAATGGCGGCGGCAGCGGCGCGAAGTAGAAGAAGATGACGATAAAGCGGTGTCGAATTCCTTAGCGTTGGCCTGAACAAGACCTTGTCGTTCTTGATGCCTTTGCTGCCGGTGAATGTGTGTGTCGCGCCGCGGTGATGGTGGATCTGCAGTGAAGGTCACGGTGCTGGCGTACAAAGAAGTGGAGGGTGAGTGGTTTGGTGGAGAGAATCAGTGGATGGTGGTTATGAAAGGTAACAAACGAAGTGGGAAAGAGAGGAGTTATTAGAGTTGAGGGAGAATGGCCTCTCTAAAAGAAATTGACTCCATTGGCTACCAACAGAAGTTGGTTCCATATACTGTTCATATGTTATTTATTTAGTGTTTGTTCCGGTACAATTCTTAATTAAAACGTATCGATACGTTGATTTAAATTAGCTAGTAAGATGCTGACATGTAGAATTGCTTTATCCACGCCAGTGTTTAAATTTTTAATTTTTTTTTATTAAATATGTATATCAATGTGTAAACTAAAATATCCTTATATACTCAAACTAAAAATCAAATTTATCATTTTAATCCTATTTATCGAAAGATCATATAATCTTCACTAATTTTATTAACAAAAATATTATTCTATAATAAACTCATACAATTAAAATCACTCTATAAAAAAATTTAAAATCACATTTCATTAATTAAATAAACATACACACAATTAAAATAAAAAAGTCCCAAAATCCAATCACGCCTCCGCCTTCGCCTTCACACCATCAACTTCCCTTCCCGCTAGCTCGAACTCTCGAAAACCTCGCTGCCGTCAACAACATCAAAGACTCCGCCAACAGTGGCAGAGCTTCGTGGAAACTAAGAGGTCCATGACCCCCAAATATTTTATAAAATATTTAGTAAAAATGCTTTACTTGAAAACATTTAGCTTCACTTGAAAACATTTATTGTTATAATTTGGTGTAAAAAGTTTTACACAGTCATCCTATCAGATTCATATATTTATATGACTTTAGAAGTAATGGATTTAAAAATTAATTGCTTTTGATGATGTGATAACACCTAATTGAATGCATGTGTAAAATTCTTTTACACTGACGTGCATGGAAATTAAATTCATGCATTAAAGGAGACTATAACTCTATAACATATATATGAAACGGGCCAAAGGCCCAAGTGTTCATTCATTTTTAATTTTAAATACACCACTATTATGTGCATACTTCAATTATTGGCCCGAAATGCTCATTTTTTATTTTGAATACCATTTTTATGTGCAAACTTTAATTACAACAATAAATTAGGTATTTTTATTTATTTTAGTTTCGCATCTGACACAACTCTTTTACACACTTCGATTGGTGGGAGAAGGAAGTTTCAGCATGTTGACAAGGAATCAAGATCATCAGAAGTTAACATTTTGACAAGTCTCCAGCATGTTGACAAGAAATTAAGATCATCAAAAGTCAATATTTTGACAAGTCCAAAATTACCTATTCAACAATTGATCTTGATCTTTCGTCAAGAATATATTTTAACATTGATGGAACCATTTTTTATTAGTGTAAGTGAGAATATATGTAATAATATTTAGCTATGTAATTGTGTACTCCTTAAGTACTATGTCATGCATGTATAGTTTATTAGAATAAATTTTAAGTGAATAATATGTAACCTATATAGTGTATATATACGATTGATGAAAATAAAAAAATCTAAGTCATTTTTCATTTTTCTCTCTCCAGACACTCTCTCTTTTCTACCGGTTCACCATTATTCTGCGGGTTAAACAGAATTTTGTTAATTAGTATATGATTTAATAAAATTTATTACAATTAAACAATAATAAAATTATGAACAAGTGCCATAAGAAGTTGAATAAGTCACTTACAGAATTTTTACAAACAAATAATCCTTCTAAAATATTATACTTATTCTTATTCAAAAAAAACTTATTACAGTTTTCATTTTGAAAAAGAAATAAATAAACTATTTCTTGGAACTATTAGCTTTTTTTATAACTTCCGCCATGGTCAACACGTTTTGACCCTTTTTCAACACGTTGAATACATGATAAATTTCATCCAACACGCATGCGTGTTGCCTGCTGTCAAAGCCAGCCCTACCTACATGTAAATATACTACATTACTCCATTTCACAAACACACCTTTGCACTCCATATTTAATTAAATCATCTGACATGTTCCTACCCCTACCTCAGGCTTTTGATTTTTTATCCACTAATAAAGGTTTTTTTTTTTTAATATGGATTAGATTAGATAACCCCCATCCAAGATATTAGAAAAGAGTTTTGTCGTTATGTGTTCCTTTTTGTTAGGTTTTTTTTTCTTTGACACTTTATGGGTTTAATTAATTTTTTAAGTAGTTACTGGGCTAAGGTGGTACCAAGTGGGCAGGCTCCGTTACTGTGTTTTGCTTGTGGCCCATGTTTGGATTCAATCCTTTCACTTCACATTAATGAAATACTCTGTTGCCTACCGAATATAAAAATGACATACTCTGTTGGCTTCGAATTTCTCGACTCTCCCCATGGATTCGCTGAAGGATGATTTTGCAGGGGTTGGTTTGTTATGCCCCATGAGTGGTTCTGTAGTTAACCTTTCTGTGTTTTGGGCCTAGTGCCCCTTGCTTACCAAAAAAGAAAAACTTATTTTGATTTAATAACAAAACATGAAAAGAAGAAAAATATGTTGAAAGAAAGTAGAAGATGAGAAGTAGAATGCAGAAGAAATTAAAATGAAACAAATAAATTAAAAGAAAAAAAAAATAAAATAAAATGTGACAGTAAATAAGAAGATGAATTAGAAGAAGAAAGAAAGAAAAAAACAAAAACAAAATTTCAGCAACAAGAAGGAGAAGCGTAAATTCATAGTTCATACACATATTTGTCTAGTTGGTTTTTGTTGTGCCAATAAGTTTTGAGCTAGATCAGTTAAATTTGATTAAAAAAATACGTGTTATCTAGCATCATCGTAGAAAAATTATTATTGGACGTATTATCCTTTTAGTTTCTTATACGAATTTTAAGACATTATCTCCTAAAAAATATGATAATCAATAAAGAGTAGTTAATAATTAATCAATTCTTTTTATTTTATAAACTCTAATGAATTATATCATCTAAAATATATAGTGGAATGAGATTTTTTTAAATTATTAATTGATATTAGTTGAATTTTTATTTATTATCTAACATTGTTATTTTTGTTTTTTTTTTTTCTTAGAACGGCCGCTATCTGGTATTTGTCGAAATTGCTATAGTGAAATATTCTTATTTATGTTTATTTTTTGAAGTTAGTTTTAGTTTATTCAAAGTGACTTCCTTAGTGAATATCATATAGAGTTATTTTGTAATTACATAGGAGATGCAATTTTAAATAATTATTTAGTAGTAACATGTATAAAAAGAGAGATATTTGATTGTAATAACAAAATGAAAAATTATTCAATTGACTTTTTTAAAATATGAAATCTAGAACAAATGAATTCTAAAATATATATAATTATTTAATGACTATTTTAGTGTTTAAATATGTTAATTAAATAATCTGAAGACTGGTTATATCTTACAATAACTTGATATATATATATATATAATTATTAAAAAATTGAATTATATAATCTGTTCCACTATCAAAATTATGTTCGTAATTGGTCTATATGGTGTTATTCCTAGATACAGTCACTAATTATGCAACATTATTTGAGGGGAAAAATAAAATAAAATAAAATTATAACTGAAACCCATAATGGGGTTTAATTTATTTGTAACGAAAATTAGACCTACTCAACTCCCAACTAGATCTGTGACCGTACATGGTGAAGGTTGCTTAGGAATATAAGAAAAGGTAACGCCATCAATAATTGAGACAAAAGGTTATTAGTGTGTGGAGCCTGTAATAATAATAATAACAATAATTGATATATCAGCAGCAGCAAAGTTAGTTTTGGATATGTGATTTTGTTGTGTTGAGTGTTGACAACGAAATTCTTCCCTCCAATTCGATCGGATTATGACTATTTAATTAATTTATTCATCAATCGATGGAATCTGATTCATTTCAGATAACTACTAACTAAACTTAAATAACAACACATCATCTTTCCGACAAGGTCGGCCAAACTTGTCTGTTTCTTCTTTCAAGTTTCTCCAACCCTGGCCTTAATTCACTTTATCCATAAATATATCAGCAAAAATAAAATAACTAATAAGGATAGATTAATTAATTTACTATAAAAAGAGGATAGACTAATTAAATATAATTAATTAGACTAAGAAATGGTGTAACTTAGCTTAATGTCACAGTCATTACTACAATATATAGCTCATACTACAGACACTAATGTAAAAGGGTTTCTTTCTACATAACCGAATCTTGTTGATTTCGTGTGTGTATATATACACAAATTTTCTTTAGTGCCAACATTAATTATATACCACTTAACCCAAAATACTAGGAAAACTTTCTAATATAAATTAAATAAAATTATTAATTCCTAAAACAAATTATACCAAATTTATCTAATCAAATAATACAATTTTTATTTGGGTAAATAAACTTGATATAATTTGTTTTAAGAATTAATGTTTTTATTTAATTTATATTAGAAAATTTTCTCCAAAATACTAACTCATGATGAATATATATAAAGGATATCAAACATTTATAAAGATTATCACATACACATAATATTATGATTTATCATCTTCTCAAGGGATATATACAAATGATACCAATTTATTAAATATTGATAAGATTGGTCAAACTAGCAGGTATATTAACTAGAAATACCTAGATCATCAATAATTATTGATGATGAAACTTCTATTATTCTCATTAAAAGAAAATCTTTATTGATCCTTTCATAAAATCTCAGTTATAAAATTAAATCGAGTTAGTAAAATTCATAATAAAAATTACTTAAATATTAGTGCTTTATCATAAAAAAAACACAAAAAGAATGTTAAATATATAAATTATGTACATAATTGCAATACAAAATGAAACCTATTTTCATTAAAAAAAAATGTATGTGGCAAATAAGTTGGTTGTCTCATACATATGTAAAAGTTGTTATAGGCATCAATCATTACAATATTAGTTCAATAGTTTTTCAGCCCACTATTACCAACAGAAAAACAAGACCAAGTTCGTTACGTAAGAAGCTCAAATGTCACTACATAATTGGTGGCTTTGATCCATTATATTGCAGAGAATTATGAGATTTAACTGAAATATTTGCAGGACTACTGCTATATGGACAATTGCTTGGTCCCAATTCACCCAATTTTCTATATCTATATCTATATATGCTTTGTTTTGTGTACAACTTTCAATGAACCACGCAACTTAAATAGCAAGCTAAGCTAAGGAAGAAGAATAATATTTCGTATACAATAAGGTTGGGTATACTTGTATGTGACATATGTATGCTTCAAACAAAATTGGATAAATTTGAATTAAACTTCGACTTCTATATATTGTAGTCATCAAGATTGGTTGAGATGGTTTGAACACAAGAAAATCAAGAATGTAGTTTATCGTAAAACAATGCTAGATAATTAATAAGAATTCAATCAATATTAACTAACAATTTAAATTGAATGTTTTATCTTTTTAGATTTTAAATATTTATTTCTAAAAAAATATAAAACTGGCTTATTATATTGATTGTTTTTTTTTTATTATCCATGCTTTTTCTTTATGTATTAGTTTAAGAGTAAAGTAAAGCTGTGCTAATAATTAAGTGGAGCTAATAAAACTAGCTTAATTAGCCAATAATAGTTAGATAATTAAGTAGATTAAATGAAGCTTCTTAACTAATCCCCTAATAATATTGTTCAATGATTTATTAATTAAATAGGAAAAGGACAAGACTAATGTTGGTTCAAAGTTCAATTCTTTAACTAATGCCTCATTATTATTATTATTATTATAGAGTATAGATAGTCAATGCAATGATTATATATGTATGTTATTACTTAGCTAGCCATGTTCATCAAGTTCATGCAATGCAAGTCCGCCAAACATGTATTGTCACTTTCAAATTTTTGTTTTGTTTATTAAATTATCTCCCAATAATAACTCCTCCTATTGCTTAATAAGAAAGTTATTGTTTTGGAAGGAGACTGTAAGTGTTTAGGAAAATAGGTGAAATTGATTAGTGATCATTGTATTAAAATTTATCATCGCAATTAAAATATTTTTTTAGAATTGATCTCACTATATATATATGTGAAATAAAATATATTATCCGAAGTTATTTTTAATTGATCCCATGAAAGTGTAAAATAATTAGCACGGAAAAAACATTTATCTACATGCTTAGACTAAAAATTAATAATTAATCTAAACTACTAAGATAACATAAATAATTAGACTTTTTTGCATGTCATCATAATTAGGTGAGGTTTGAATCAAGATTTTTTACAAAAAAAAATTAGCACAAATAAATTATCTATAAATAAAATATCAAATATAATTCATAATTAAATACATTAGCATTTTAAATAAATTATCAATAATTATAATTTTTTTTCCCGAGATATCTCCCAGTTCGATAGGCCGAGGACTAATTCTTCGCGATTTGAGCTCCATTTAAGGGTTTATCGCTGACCAATGGGTTGCTGCATGCACAAGGCGGGATTCAAACCCTCCGACATTTACTTAAGCGAATTAGTAAACTAACCACTAGACCAACCCAAATTAGTTAGTATAAGTAGGTTTTGAACCCATGACCTAAAGCTTGAAGGAAACTTTCACCGCTACTAAGCGAAGTTAATATCCCAAATCTTGTATTGTACTAATGCACGTTATTATCAAAGTAATCATTTTCCGTAACTACTACAATTCAAATTAAACACCCTTATTTAATGGATTATATGAAAAGCCAAAGTTGGTGGCTGCAGCTAAAAGCAGCCGACGCATTAGGAAACCTTGTTAAAGTGAAAATAACATTTTGGTGAAGCCTTCCACTTGTTACTTTCGTTGAGGCTCATAAATGATAGGTCATACACTACTAAAGTGTAAAGCTATTTCACATTTTCAATTTTCTTTAATTTTTTTAATTGTAAAAGACAAATTAAAGAAGAAGAATTTCACGTCCAAAAAAAAAAAAGAAGAAGAATTCATCTTTTTTTTTTTTAATGTAATAAGAAGAATTCATCTTTACTATAATAAGTAAAAGTTAGTAAAAAAATTAGTAAAAATATAGTTTAAAACTACTATTGTTCAGATACATATTTGATCGTCAACCTTAGAAGTTGCTTTTAACTAATATCCTAACAGATCTCATAAATTAAATATTATTTTTTAAAAAAATTATTGACAAAAATATATTTTAGCCTCTAAAAAAACCTTGTGTCAAGCCACAACTATTTAGACTATATAAGCTGCTAGATTTTTAAATTTCTAATAACGCTCCATCAAAACATAATTTTAAATTAAATTAAAAGGTAAAAGTTAGAATTAAATAACAAGGGGAAACAGATATATCGCACTTTCGAAAGCATGCAGGAAATTTAATTTTCAGGATGAATTCAATTATGATAAACTTTATTTATTTAAAAGCTATGTCTTAAACTTTTTTTATGTAAGTTTTGTGCAACAAGATTATTTTGTGTTTTTGCTTTTATGCATGATAGTGAAATCATATATATTTTAATAGAAAAACGCATACTCATCATGTAAGAAATAATATTCAATGGTGGAACATACATACCTCAAATATCAAGAATCGTTTTCAATGGACATAAAGCCATACAGGTTGTTGTGTTGTATATATGCTAAATTATTAAAGCATAAAAAATTATTTATTTGTTGTGAATGATTGGGGTTGCGACCATCAATTACTATGCGGCACTATGCCGCATAGTAACCCAATAAATCATGGCCGTCCATTCCTAATCAAGTTACTATATTGCATAGTAAATGAATCATAGCCGTTCATTCCTTTTCATGTAATAGTAAATCTTTTACTATAAATAGGGCTATGATTTCATAAGTTTTTCATATCCAGAAATCAATAAGAATTTCATATTTTTGTTCTCTCTAGCTCTCTCTCTTGTTTTTCTCTTGTTCTCTCTATTATAGTTTTAATTATATAGCACGTTATCAGCACGAGGCTCTGATCAATTTGCTTCGAAGCACGAAGCTCTAATCACGTTTCTTTGAATAAGGTACTAATCTTTTACCATGTCTAATCTTTCTCGTCTCGAATTTGTACTCCTAAATATATCTGGTTATAATTTTCTATCATGGATACTTGATGTTGAAATCCATCTGAATTCAATGGGTCTTGGAGACACCATTGTGGCCAATAATGACGCATCCCTGAAGGATCGCGCTAAAGCCATGATATTCATTCGTCGTCATCTTGACGAATATCTGAAAAATGAATATTTGACCTTAAAAGATCCTGAAGATCTGTGGCAGAACCTTCATGATAGGTATAATCACCAGAAGACGGTTATACTTCCTCGTGCCCGTTATGAGTGGACGCATCTGCGTCTACAAGATTTTAAAACCATCAGTGATTATAACTCGGCTATGTTCCGAATTACCTCACAACTGAAATTGTGTGGTGAAATGATCACTGACTATGATATGCTGGAAAAGACCTTCACTACCTTCCATGCCTCGAACGTGCTCCTGCAGCAGCAGTATCGAGAGAGGAGATTTTATAAATATTCTGAGTTAATTTCATGCATTCTTGTTGCTGAGCAGAATAATGAACTTCTCATGAAAAATCATGAAGCTCGCCCTGCAGGCGCTGCCCCATTTCCTGAAGTGAATGTGGCAAATCATGACCCCAGAAGGGATAAAAGGCAAAAAATTAATAAAAGAAAATTTTATGGAAGGAGAAGGAATAATAAGAAAAGATCTCACCTGAAGTGGGAAAGGCATAATGAGCATAATAAGAAAACGGAGAATAAATGCTTTCGTTGTGGTGGTGTTGGCCATTGGTCTCGTACCTGTCGTACACCAAGGCACTTGGTTGATCTCTACCAAGCATCTTTAAAGAAAGATGATAAAGAGAAAGAAACCAATTTTGTTTCAAATAGTGATACTGAATATCACCACAGCCACTATGATGTCTCCGATTTCTTCGAGGATGATGAAGGAAATATTGGCCACTTAATTAATGATGGAAGAGTATAATATATGTATTTATTTTTATGTCATCAAGTTATGTAAAATATGTTATTTTGTATGATATATTTGAAAATAAATATGTAATGACAATAAGATATTTGCATGATATTCGAGTGATATAATATGTTTACACTTAAGAGAAAAATGAAAACATGAAAAGTCTAGAAGTTAAAATAAGATGATTAATTATCAAAGTGAAAGCATTATAGACATAAGAAAATCATTAAACCATGTGAGTCTATGGTTCTCGCGGACTACACCTCCGCATATGACCACGGTGCTCTAGTGTACACCATAGGAATGCCCTGATTAGAAATAAAATGAAAAGCAAACCGAAACCAATGGGTTTCGAACCCATATCCAAGGATTTAGCAGGCACGACTTTCACCACCAGGATATGTTTTGGTTTTGTGATCATATGTGCTAATTAATATATATTTATATGTACATGCACTAAAAACATAATTTGCTTCTTATGTTTTATAATTGTGATTATGATTTTATCTACTTTGAAGAAAGAGAAAGATGGCAAGGACATATAATGATGATGTTTGCCTTGCGGATAGTGCAAGTTCACACACAATTCTTAAAAGTAAAATTTATTTTACTGATTTCAAAACAAAAGAAGAGTGTGTTAACACAATCATTGGTTCAGCCAATGTAATTGAAGGCTCCGGAAGAGCTATGATTTTGTTTCCTGAAGGAACAAAATTCATGATAAATAATGCACTATTATCTACCAAGTCTCCAAGGAACTTGTTGAGTTTTAAAGATATTCGCCGAAATGGATATCATATGGAGACATTAAATGAGGATAACAATGAGTACCTCTGTATCACCAGTTGTGATTCAAATAAGAAAGTAATATTGGAGAAATTGCCTTCACTTTCTTCTGGGATATATTATACCAAAATTAGCCCAGTTGAATCACATGTTGTTGTAAACTAGAAGTTTACTAATCCAAATGAGTTCATAATTTGGCATGAACGATTGGGTCATCCTGGGGCAACTATGATGCGGAGAATTATTGAAAATTCTCATGGCCATTCACTTAAGAACCAGAAGATCTTTTAATTTAGTGAATTTTTTTTGTGCTGCATGTTCTCAAGGAAAATTAATTGTAAGGCCATCACCAGTAAAGATTGGATTTGAGTCTCCTGAGTTCCTAGAAAAGATTCAGGGAGATATATGTAGACCAATTCATCCACCTTGTGGATCTTTCAGATATTTTATGGTCCTGATAGACGCATCTTCTAGATGGTCTCATGTGTGCTTATTATCATCTCGCAACCTGGCGTTTGCGAGACTACTTGCTCAGATTATAAAATTGAAAGCACAATTTCCTGAAAATCCAATCAAAGCAATTCGCCTTGATAATGCTAGTGAATTCACCTCACAAGCATTTGATGCATATTGTGTGGCCAATGGTATAAGTGTTGAACATCCAGTAGCTTATGTTCATACACAAAATGGGCTAGCAGAGTCGCTTATTAAACGACTCCAATTGATTGCTAGACCCATATTAATAAGAACAAATCTCCCAATATATGCTTGGGGGCATGCAATCTTACATGCTGCAGCACTTATTCGTTTGAGGCCAACAAGTTATCATCAATTCTCTCCCATGCAATTAG
>JASCZI010001280.1:7064-17408 GCA_036250425.1 Stylosanthes scabra | reverse complement strand
CGGTTTTATCAAGCACCTTGAAGCTTGATTATAGTGGAACTTCTCAATTGCGATTGAGAAAGAAAGTGGACGTAGGCGAGGATTGTGCCGAGCCACTCTAAAGATTTGTGTATCGTATCTCTATCTCTTATCTTTTATAATTTCGTTATTTACATTTATACAAGTGTTTTGGAAAGTACAAGCTCCTTGTAAGTACTTAAGAAGTGGCTTAAGTCCTTGGAAAAATACTAGTACAATCATTTGAGCAATTTATTTCCATAGCAATTTACACTTCCGCGAAAATATTCTATTGTTGTTTGAACACTCAATTCACCCCCCCCCCCTCTTGAGTGTTGTGCATTGTGACTAACAGAAACCAAACCATAAACCTTTTTCCGACCTTTTCTTTGAAATAAAATAAAAAAAATCTTTATTTCCCATAAAAAATAAACACAACATTATATGATAGAATTCTTTTTTTTAAAATGTTGAGTACAGCATCGGTGTGGGTTACACCGATTTTTTGGAAAGCTATGTGTGGAAGAGGGAGAATCGGTGTAAGTTACATCAATGTTCAACTATTTAGTTGTAGATGAAAAAAGCATTGAACATTGTATCAAATTTATTTGGATAATTTTTTTCAACTTGATTTGGCTATCAAACATGTATTTACTTGAAACAATAATTTGTAGCAATCTATTTTCAATTTTTGAAGTCGATAATTAATTCTAAAATTTATTCTCTCAATTATCCTTACTCTTTTTTATGGGCATGTGAAAGTGGAACAAAATGATACTGATATTATGGAGTACAATGAAATACTTGAAGAAGCCAAGAGGAAGGGTAATAATAAAATAAAATAAAAATGATAGTATAAAAAAAATGAGAAAGGATAATTGAGAGAATAAATCTTATAATCAATTTTCAATGTAAAAAATTATTGTTTTTTAAACAAATTATCCAAACAAATTTGGTAGAACGTTAAATGTTAAATGATTGGGCTCAAACAGTTCATGTTATACTAATGCTTTTCAACGTGCGTTCATGGTTTCATACCACTGAACCTTAAAACAAAGAACATCGGTGTATGCTACACCGATTCCCCTCTTCCACATAGTTTTTCACAAAATCGGTGTAACCCACACCGATGTTGTATTCAACATTTAATAAAAATAGATTCTCATATATAATATTGTGTTTATTTTTTATGAGAAATAAAGATTTATTTTATTTTATTTCAAAGAAAAAGCCACCTTTTTTCCCTCTACACTCTACACATACCCCCCAAAACCAAACCAAATAAATCCCCTCATCTCCCACCATTCCGTAACACACACATCAACAACAACAACAACAATAGCCATCGATTATGTCAACCTCAAAGCTTGCACCTTTGTAGGGAACAATGCTTCTGCTGCTCTTGATCATTCTTCTAACCACCACCACCATTGCCATTACTGCTTCCAATTCCACTCTATCTTCATCTTCCAACAAGCTTAACCACCCTCATTACCAGAATCTTAATGTCAAACAAACAATATCAGATACCAAACTGAACCCAACCCTCATCCCCAAAACACCCCAAAAACATGAACAAGGATCAGCAAAATGGAAGCTCAACCTACTTCACAGAGACAAAGTCACCACCTTTAACGCCACCCAAGATCACCGCACCCGTTTCAATGCACGAATGCAAAGAGACGCCAGAAATAATATTCGTAATAAACCATAGGAATAATAAGATACTAGACCAAGTCAAGAATCAACGTATTTCTTTCTTTCTTTCTTCCTTCTCTCATTCTTCTTTTTCACCCACCAAATGGAAAATGACATAAGCAATTAAAGAAACTAGAAATTCGAAAAGTAGAATTTGTTCCCAAAAGTAAAACCCTAAATTGAAATTCAAAAATACCTCCAATTTACTAAGATAATTGTATATATCAGAAGCATAAGGAGCACATAATTGCGGATCTTCGGTAACTTCCGACTTCTTCTTTGTAGCGTCAACAATTTTCGGCGGAGTCGTCGCCGGTTTTTTTTTTCCGACGGTTCTCTTCCTACTCTTGGTGGAGCTCGGAGAGTGCAGCTGTGGCCTTCTTTTTGGCCTCGTGATGGGGGAGCCTAGTGTTCTCTTGGAGGACCATGCGAGTGGGAATGGGGTGAGGGGGAGTGACAGTGGACTCGGTGACGCAGGCACTCCGGTTGGGCTTCGTGGCACTCTCCAGCGGCGTTGGGTGCGATGGCGGAAGTAGAGAGAGATGGGTGGGTGTGGGGTTGGGGTGAGAGAAGGGCGAATAATAGGTTAGGGTTTGTGTGTTGTGAAAAGTGAGGAAGGAGGCGGCTTCTTTCTAGTTATCTTAGAGTGTTACCGATGAATTTACCAGGGTATTTTGTTTTTTGTGTTACCAGCGGAAATTTCCCTACCTAAATCCGCCGGTAACGTTGGCACCTCTTATAATTAATTTCGAAGCTAGAATTCGCTGGTAATTCCCCCCTAAAATTCGCCGGTAACGTCCGCCTCAAATTCCACCGGTAATTCCGCTGGTAATGAGCATATTTCTTGTAGTGGAAAAAGGTCGGGAAGGGTGGATGGGTAACGGTGGACTTTGGACTTCGGAGTTACCAGATTTAAAATAATAAATGTGGCAGGCCTTGGTTCAGATGGCAAAAGGAGGGAGGAAGCCTCTAAGGAAGCCATAGTTCGAATCCCAGCCATGGCAAATTGGGACTTGGGAATATAATGTGTGTGAGTGGGTGTGTTGCGTTGTATTGCAATGTCCAAAATAAAATAATAAATATAACTCATTTTATATTTTATATATAAATATAGTATTTGGTTGAATTTTAGTTCGAGCTTTAAACTTTTGAACCTTTTAAAGGTGTTTATCCAATTTTCAAAATCTTGAATTGAACAAATTGAGAAGGGACTAAGTTGAGATAAGTCTTAGGATTGAGTTAATTATCGATTTATACCTGAAATTTCACTTATTCACTAAAATTGTCCCAAAAATTATCAACAATGTTATGGAACCAACATTAGGAAGCTCTTAAAAAGTTAATAAATTGATCAAAGTTATCATCCAAAATTAGAATAAATTATCATTCGAAACTGACCAAAATTATCATCTGACCACCACTACCAACGCCACCACCACCATAACAACGACGACGACGAAGAAAACGACAACAACAACAACAGCACCACCATTACAACAACAACAACCACCTCACCACCATGACCACAACCGCAACACCACCACAACAACAACACAAAACCAAACGACGTTGTGCGTTCGACTCGGCGGAGGAAGAGGCGGTGGCAGCGACGGCGTGGGCGGCGGTATCGTGGGTGGCGGCAGCAATGGGGCAGAGAGAAAAGGGGGTGGCGGTGGGGCAGAGAGAAAATAGGCTAGGGTTAGGGTTTTGGCTCCATGGGCTTTCAAATTATGTGTGCTCCCTATACTTTCTCAAAATTTATTTTAGCTCTATTTAATGATTCAAATTTAAAAATATAATTCATGTTAATTCCTAATGTAACTTCTAGAGCTAGACATTAACATGGTACTAATATGGCTGGACCAACGGATACCACTGAAATACTCAAAAGAAAAAGACTAGGGAGACAATACATTATGACCAATAGGGAGCCAACATATAATTACGGATGATAACTCATATAAATTTTGGATGATAACTTAACAATAATTATACACAACCAAGCATTTTTAGTAACCAAGTCCAACCAAGCTCCAAAATCACACGCACGTGTTTTACGTAGGTTTCTGCAACTTCTTCTCCGTCAACTCCTACTTCTTCTTCGATGACGATGACGGCAATGGCAGCAGCGGTGACGACAACAACAAGGGGGAGGAGGGCAAGGAGGAGGAGGAGGAGAAGGACAATGACGATCACAATAGAGAAGAAGAAGGCGACAGCGGCGACGAGGAAGAAAAGGAGGATGATGATAACAACATTGAAAGTAGAGAAAAATATGAGCAAAAAATAAATATAATAGAGGAGGAGGAGGAGGAGGAGAATGATGATGATTTGTGTGTTTTGACATTGTAATTGTATGAATGTGAATGAATATGAATCAGTGTAAATCAGTATTGATTTTGGATCAATGTGAGTGTTGTTGAAAATCCAATCCAGTTTTTATATATGAAAATCTGTTTCTATTTCAATTCAAAATCCGTTTCTACTTTTATCCAAAATCCATTTCTGTTTACGTGAAAATTCAATTCATTTTTTATATGAAAATCCGTTTCTATTTTATGATAAAATCTGTTTCTATTTTTCATGAAAATCCATTTCTCTTTGAGATAAACAAAACCAATTTTGTTTTGAAACAGATTGGTTTCTGTTTTCATAAAAATCCGTTTCTATTTTTCATGCAAATCCGTTTCTGTTTTCCTGAAAAACCAATTCAGTTTTTATATGAAAATACATTTCTGTTTTATATGAAAATCTGTTTCTGTTTTTCATCAAAATCCGTTTCTGTTTTCGTGAAAATCCAATTCAGTTTTTATATGAAAATTCGTTTCTATTTTATATGAAAATTCGTTTCTGCTTTTTATGAAAATCCAATTCAATTTTTCATCATCATCATCATCAAGAACAACAACAACAACAATGTAGCATGGGAAGAAGAAGAAGAAGAAAGAGGAGGAGAAGATGACGATGAAGAGGAAGAAAAAGATATGACGATGACGGCTGCAACGACGACGGTGATGGCTGCAGTAACGACGACGGTGGTGGCTGCAATAACAGTGGACGCGCGTGTTTAAATTTTGGGAGAGTGATAGCGCATGCAATGGTGAGAGTATGGAAAAATCACTTGGTTGGAGCAAATGCTTGGATGGGGAGCATTATTGATAACTTAATCTTAGATATATGAGCTACGGATAATAACTCATATAAAATTTTGATGATAACTTAATTATTGACTTTCTAATGGCTCCCTGACGTTGATTCCATAGCACCATTCATACTCAAAACAGCATCATTTTATGATTGGCGTCCAAATTGATTAAGACATCATTTCAACAGATATTTAGTAGGCTTTTTGTATGTGTTAACACCCAATAAACTCAATACTCATTGAAGTTTAAATTAGTTTGACGAGCTGAGATTCAAAATAGTCCATAAAATTTAAGTTCAAACTTAAATTAATCCCCATTGCCCTGCTCTAACCAAATTTATAGACCATTTTGGATAATTACAGGTTATCATTTAAATTGTCAATGCACCATTTTGGATAATTACAGGTTATCATTTAATCCCCATTGGCCTGCTCTAACCAAATTTATAGACCATTTTAGATAATTACAGGTTATCATTTAAATTATCAATGCTCACATTTATAGTCAATATAATAATATTTAGGATTTAGGTAACATGTGTCATAACCCTTAGAATACATGATAAACCTACTATTAATAGAATTTAAATATTTACATTTAAAACTTCTTTTGTATTTTCAATCTTAATTTATAATCTTAAGATGTGCCCTTAACTAGACTTAATATTTATTCTATTTATCACGTAATAGGACACCGTGATAGCAAATAGATTCGTCGTAAGACACCCAAAAAAAAATAATAATAATAAATTTCGTCGTAATTGTACACGAAGAACAATCGAATGGAAAGTGTTCCAACTTTGTTGCCCAACATAAACGTGATATCCAAAAATTTTGCATGGGATTAACATGCAACTTTTCCTTTTTGTTTTTTTTTTTTTTCTTTTTACAGAAGAATCTAAGGATCTCAGGAGACAAAACATAAGCACAGCCATCAGTCTCAGACAGCTAATTACATTCAAGTTACCAACGGACATCCTGCCAGAATATCATGATTTGCCATTTGCCACCCAAATCTTAAGCTCCGAAACAAGATAAAATTTCCATTGATTAACATAAAATGCAAATAATTAGATGAACAATGAGTCAAGTCTTGGGCCTTTTTGTGGTATCGGAGTTTGATGGCTCAGCTTTCCTCTTAATTCCCAGGTAGTGCTCTACCTGAAACAAGAAAAACACCAACTTTAATCAGAGAATATTCATCTATTCAAATTCAATGTATGTAGGAAATTATGTGTAAAGAAAAGATGGGTAGGACAGTAGGAGTCATGAACACATGCAAGGTAACCATTCACCATCTCTAACGCTACAAACTGGTTCAAAGTTCCAGGACAAACCCAACAATCATCATAGATGCCGAACAAGTTCGGAAGCTAATCAGCATAGGTCAGTGCATAAAACAATATTACAGCAGTATGTTTCTATACTCCAATCAAAGTGGATATCAGATTTCCTGGGAATTCTAAACATTCCTCCAAAAAGCCTTCACCTATACAAGAAACCACATATATCGATTTCTGAAGGCAAAACATTCAAATGTATTTCCTCCAAGTTCTAAACCCTAAATCTAAACCCTAAACAAATCATGTATCTTCTAGCCTAAAGCTACTACCAGAATTTACTGGGACACTTTTGAACATTCATAGGCCATATGATTACAAACTTGGAATGAAACCCGATATAATAGAATAGGAGGTGGAGTCTGGTGCCTATAGCTACTGAGGCTACGATGACTACATAACTTTAGCAATATTTAAGTAGTATTGCAAAAACTAAAGTCACACCATTTTTACATTTTGGTAACACTTTTTACTTTTATTTTTCAAATTAAAAAACATTGTTACACGTTACTTTAATCTTAGCAATACTTTTTAAGTGTTACTCAAGTTGTATAAGCACCACAGCCTCCAGAATCATAGACACCATAACATGCACCTAGATAGGATCTTGACAAAACGAGAACGCAACAAATATGGTGAGTGAGATGCAGTTATACCTATACATATCCTTATTGTAAATTCCTTCTTGGTTTAATGCAAAATTAAGCATGAGAACAAAATATTACAAGATTTATATTACCTTCCGATCACCAAGCATGGGTGTCAAGCCCCCAGGAAGATCCTTCTCAACAGTAGCAAAACCACTTTTTGGATCGCTAGTTTGCCTGTGAATGAAACAACTTTCATGAGTATGTTAACTTGCTAACCAAGAAAATGAGAGATAGATAGAGAGAGAGAGAAAGCCTGCCATAACCATATTTGCTATATTTATTGAATATTGAAATTATCAGAAATGTGTACAATACAGGACAAACACTTCTTAATTTCAATGGAATTATATCAGTCAGGAAAAATATTAGTTTTTCATTAGATTCCAAATCCCAGCACAATTTGATAATGTTTTGGGGGTGAGGTTTGTAACTTGGTAGATAGCATAATGGATGGCAAAAAGTAAAACACTTCCCCAAAGAAAATGTAGTTCTGGAATTTCAGAAATAGTTCCGATGCAGAGACAGAAGAACTTATTAGTTTGGCAAAAACAAAAGATAGGAGAGTTTGTTTCAAGCTGAAAAGAATTTCAGACTCTCAGAGAATACTGGAAATCAAACATACGATACACTATTATAGTAGTTGGGGTTTTGAAATGAGAAGTGAATTTATCAGACAGCAGACAAACAGAAAAAATTGCATTGGATGCATTTTCCAGAGAAACCCTGAATGGACAAGGAATCCAATCATATTGGTACAATGAATACAAGGAATCGGTCAGAGCAATAAAAACATCCCTCATATAAGTTTCATGCCAAATATGATTCAACTTTATATTTCAATTCAAATATGAAATAGCTTTTGATGTTTTGAGATAAGAGAAATTTTATCCAAGTAGCCAAACAAAAACAAGTTCAACTACGGAACTGCTAAATATGCAATTGCAGACACTTATGCCAGGATAAAAGGCAGGCTGAGAAAATGGAGATACTGTGGAAGTATAAAATGGAATGAGTATAAAACAGAGCAGGAAACCAATCATATACTAACTGTAATCTGACAAGGAATCTTTCAACATAATAAAGGAATCTTTCAACATAATAAAAAGACCCCTCCGATGATGAGTAGTGTTGTTTGAGAGCACCTATAGTTCCAAACAACTTCACTTTTAAAATGAAGCCTAAACTAATGCTATCTATTATCTAGCTAACTCTTGTATAAATTATAGACAATGACATATAGAACCGTACACTAACACCAGCAACTGGTATTCTAAGCATGTAAGTTTAAACATTAGTGTTTTGACTGAGAATATTACTAAATGAAAGTTCAATAATTTAGGGGAGGGAGAAATTATAGTCTCGATTTAAGAAGCATGTCCCTCATTGCAGCTCCAACTTTTCTCACCAATCCAGGAAATGAAACATCTTCTTAGTTTTCATTTCATTAAAAGTGCATAACTGCTAATTTTATTGAAAACCAAGCAATTTTTAGTTTTTGAAATAAAAAACCTACCCTGGTTTGACATGACCGCTAAGAACAAGGTAGGGAGTCTGTAGACGAGCTTGAGTCTCCCTCATTCTCTCCGCGGACAATGAGGGTGTATCTGAACTCTTCATCTGCTTCATCTTCAATTCTTCTTGATATTGCTTCGCACGCTTTTCTTGCTTCATCTTACCAGGTCCTTTACCATGGAATTTATGAGAAAGAATCCGAAAGGCTTCCTTTGGAGTCAACTGCAGCCGTAGAGGGGAAATTAAGTTAATCAAGATTTGATGTTCCACTAGAATTTCCAAATGAAACATTGTAATGCATAGTACAAGGCATTGACTAAATATTCTTAAGCCTGTGTACATTTAAATATTAAAAAATAAGAGCACAAACGATACACACATATTGTTAAGTACTTAGGGAAAGTGGAAATTCACCTTAAAACAACTATCTATTAAGGAGGAACAACCACTTTCCTTAAATACAACATCAAGCATCCCATACTACTTGATATGGGACTATGGGCATCCCATAATACCCAAGTCCCAAAGACCCAAACTACCTGACCCTAGAGAGCCGACGTCTGAGGCAGCTTCACTTTATTGACACTGACCCAACAATTCCCACTTGGCTATCTGCTATGTATATTCGGTATTTAACTATTTATCTTAATCCAGCCAAAAGATAAACATTTTTGCACAGCCCACAACCAGATACCAATGTTATGTACCTAAGGAAAGGGGAAAACCGCACCTTAAAAGCTATAGCTATTAAATACAACATCAAATATCCTATGCAATTCCCACGACATCAAGTCCCTAACACATGTACGAAAAAAATATCTTTAGACACAACATTGCACTACTAACATATTCGCAAAGTATCATCATTCTTATTGGTTATTAGAAGAAATCACACCATAACCTGCACATATTGATAAAGAATACAGACATAGACCAATTGCATCTGGGAACTATGGGCTCTATTTATCTTCCCCCAATAAATGATTACCAGACAGTGCTTCATTTATTCACCTAGTTATCCACACTTAAAACTTTGGATTTCTTTGCTCAACTGAAATGATATGGAACTACTCAATTATAAAACAGGGATATTGACTAGTTATCAGTGGACTGAAGTCAAGATCATGATGTGTTGGTATCAGCTTATTCAGTGCTAATTCATGTGAATCTTTTTTTACCATCCCTGCCTCCCAGGGGGAAAAAGGCCAAAAGGGAAAAAAATATAACTAACGCAAAAGATAAGGACATGCAAGGCTTACAATTCTCCCAAATTCATCTGTTCTCTCAATGTGAATCTCCTTTTTCTTTTGTTCTTCCTTTCCTTCATCATCTACGATCCCAACCAATTTGCTTTTCTTCTTGTCCATGTTTCTGCCACCCCATTCAATGCTTTCTTTAAGTGTCCCTCTGTCTTTAAGCAGTTTCAATACACCTGACAACCCTTTCCCCACAGCTACTTCATGGATAGTTTCATCAGGAACTACCTCTTCCTTGTCTTCTGAATCAGGTTGTTCATCCATACTTGTTTCTTTAACTTCGGTCCACCCACCAGCCTCGTCACTCTTCCCTTCATCAGGAGCATTCACATTTGCATTTGCATTTGCATCTTCATCATCATGCATGAAAACATCCTCACTTTCTGGCTTACGTGCTTCTGAAAAATAGAAAAGCAGCATACTAAGTTATAATGTTATATAACTATTATCAACTTTCCCTTTACATAATTTATTCTCCAAAAGTTTCAATAAGCTTACTGCTCATAATTATTGCACCATGAACAGAGATGTCAACAAGAACACATAACAGAAGACTGTCAAAAGAACAACATAACTCGTATCAACCAGAGCATATTTATGATCAAATACAACCTTTTACTTGCTAATTAACCCGAATATCTTGAACATCCAAAATAAGTTTAAATCATAAGAAAGATAATAGTTAGATTTTATATTTAATAAGGGCATTCACACTTCTGGGAATTTTATTAAATTACAAATACACA
>JASCZI010001278.1:4903-16559 GCA_036250425.1 Stylosanthes scabra | reverse complement strand
TAAAATCAATTAATTCACAAATTACAATCATAGAAAAGGAGTAAACACACAAGAAGAAATTTGGTGGTTCTTAGAAATGCGGAACCACCTCTTTTTGGCTCAAAAAATCTCAAGGTTGTGCGTTCTTCAACTCTTTTCCATGATTTAAAAGATCATTTAAATATGCAAATGCAAGAAATGAGCATCAAAGAATTTTCAGAAAAAGATCATGATGGGGGTTCCAATAGAGAAAGTGGGTGCAAAGTTAGAAAACCTGTTAAATAAAAACTAACATCCATAATATATAAACCGACTGAGTGTGCTTACGGAAAATAGAAAAACAAAAACAATTTGTTTTTCAAAGTACAGCAATCTCAGCAAAAGAGTCTACCTAAAACTACGAGTTCAAATAACTACCAAATAACTATCAGTTATGATTACAAAGCAGTAAATAGTTCAACAAGAATTAAATGTAACCCAAATTGAGAAATTGCATTGGCAAACTGCCTCTTCTTCATAGGATCTGCATTGCTTTAACGCGGGTCTTGGGAGTTGTCAGAGCAACTTTCCACAAAGTTGATGTCAGACGCTCCAACTTCCGCTGATGCTTTTAAGAGTTCTTCATCTGTTGAACTCTCGGATGTTATGGAGGGTGGACTATGGTTAAGTACCAATGGGTTCCCTAACTCAAGTCTGTGCCAAAAGGCTTTGTTGAGTTTCCTTTCACAGCTCCTTTTTTTTGCAGTCCCTTCCGATTCACTATCCGCAGTTATATGAATAACAACCAGTTCCTTCTTGGTATTTTTGCGTTCGTTAGGAGTGGACACCGCTGGTGGTTTTGCAGCAGCCAAATTCATGGTAGCTGCTTGACTTGTATAAACCTTGGTTACCAGATGCATGAGTGCCTTCTTCCCCTTTTTGTCCATCTGCAATTCAGGGAAGTGACATAAATCAAAGCTCACAACAACGCGGTGAATTGAGATTCAATTAACAAACCTTTTGGGTAAGATAATTATGCTAATTCATGACCTTGGGGTGAGTTAATGTGATTTTCAATCAAGTTTCAATCCAAAGATATTGTAGGAACAAAATCCTAAGGTGTTTGAATCACATGAGATGGAATTGGATTGAAATTCAATTAAAAAAAAGTCATTGAGTAATGTCGTCGAACACTTGGTGTGCATATTTTGAAAAACAAGGTTTTAATGAAATTACCAAGTGCTCAATGCCCAAACCAATCAAATCAACATTCACAAACAAGCAATCAATCATGGCAATTGTTAATCTCAAGCAATTGGGTCATCTATTCCTAGTTATCTAACCGTTCTAATAATCTACACTAATAACACAAAAACAAGCTAACCACACTAATTGGAGAAGAATGCAGGGAGAGGAAACTTACTCAGCGATGCGGAGCAAGCGAGAACACACACAAGATTGAAGATTAGATGAGTGTGTGTGTCGGAATATTGGATTTTTGTGTGAGAGGGAATGGAAGAAATTTGAGAAAGAAGGAGAGTGAATGAAGAAAAAGAAAGGGCGACATGGATTTAAGGTGCATGGGCATCGCGCGGGCGCGCCATAAGAGAACCTTGTTGCCTACTTGAAAATCTTTCTTTCTCAATCCTCTGTCATGGAATACCTATGCTTGTTCTTTATAGATCTTGGAATTCTCATATGCTTCCAGTCGTAGGCTTTCTAATTCCTCTAATTTTAGCTTTGTTTTTCATCCTGCTTTGTATAAATCCATATTGCACTCCTTTATTGCCCAATAAGCTTTACGTTCTATTTCGACTGGGAGGTGACAAGCTTTGCCATAAACTAACTGGAATGGGCTCATGCCTATAGTTGTCTTGTAGGCAGTCCTATAAGCCCATAACGCTTCTCCGAGCCTTATGCTCCAGTTCTTGCGACTGGGATTGACTATCTTTTCTAAAATCCTCTTGATTTCCCGATTCGAAACGTCAGCTTGCCCATTTGTCTGAGGATGATAAGCAGTGGCTGCCTTGTGGATTACTCCATATTTCTTCATTACTGCTTCCAGCTTCCTGTTGCAAAGGTGAGTGCCTTGATCACTTATGATCACACATGGAGAACCGAACCTGCATATGATATTGTTTCTCACAAAAGAAATAACTATATTAGCATCATCAGTGCGGGTCGCGATAGCTTCCACCCACTTGGACACATAATCTACAGCTAACAAGATATAAGTGTAACCGTTGGAGGTCGGAAATGGTCCCATAAAGTCTATGCCCCATACATCAAATATTTCACATAATAGCATTGGTTGTTGTAGCATTTCTTCCCTTTTGGACACATTCCCGAACTGTTGGCATTGATGATAATTCTTACAAAACTGGTATGCATCTTGAAACAATGTAGGCCACCAAAATCCACAATCTAATATTTATCTTGCAGTTCTCTGCGAACCAAAGTGGCCACTTTCAGATGAGTTGCATGAATGCAAGATATGCTGAAATTCTGGTTCTGGCACACATCGCCTAATTATTTGGTCAGCCCCGCATTTCCACAAGTATGGATCATCCCAGATATAGTATTTGGAATCGCTTTTCAACTTTTCTCTTTGTGATTTTGAATAATCTAGTGGAAAAACGCGATCCACCAAATAACTGGATATTGGTGCAAACCATGGTACTACTTTATTCACGACATGTAACCCATCTAGAGGAAAAGAATCATTGATGGGTAGTGGGTCCTTTTCATGGTTTTCTAAGAGACTCAAATGGTCGGCAACTAAGTTTTGGGACCCACTTCTGTCTCGAATTTCAAGGTCGAATTCTTGTAAGAGAAGAATCCACCTTATTAGATGAGGTTTGGACTTTTTCTTCTTTAGTAAATACTTCAGAGCAGCATGGTTAGAGTATACTGCTTCCTTAGAACCTAGCAAATAAGGTCTAAATTTTTCCAAGGCAAAAACCACAGCTAATAGTTCTTTTTCGGTAGTAGCATAGTTTGACTGTGCTTGATAGAAAGTTTTGGATGCGTAGGCCATGGCATAGGGAATATTACCTTCGCGCTGAGCTAGCGCGGCACCTACCGCATAGTTGGAGGCATCACACATGATTTCAAAGGTTCTCCCAATTTGGCCTTCTCATTATGGGTGCAGTGGTCAGAGCAGTCTTCAGCGTATTGAATGCTTCGATATACTCCTCATTGAAGTTAAACTCCTTGTTTTCATGCAATAGATTGGATAGAGGGAACGCAATCTGACTGAAGTTTTTAATGAAGCTCATGTAGAATCCTGCATGACCAAGGAACGAACGAATATCCCGCACAGTGGTAGGGTGAGGCAAACTGGATATAACACTAACTTTGGCTAGGTCAACTTTAGTACCCTTTTTAGAAACAATGTGTCCCAATACAATTCCCTCTTTTACCATGAAATGACATTTCTTAAAATTCAGGACCAGATTTGTATCGACGCATCTTTTCAACACCCTGGCCAGACTACCCAGATACTCATCAAACGATGTGCCGTACACACTAAAGTAATCCATAAAGACTTCCATATAGTTTTCAATCAAATCAGAGAAAATACTACTCATACATCTTTGGAACATCGCCGGAGCGTTACACAGACCAAAAGGCATCCAGCGATAAGCAAATGTTCCAAATGGGCAAGAAAAAGTAATTTTTTCTTGATCTTCAGGAGCTATGTGAATCTGAAAACAACCACTATAACCATTAAGGAAACAATAATGTGTTTTACCTACCAATCTGTTGAGCATTTGATCAATAAATGGCAAAGGGTAATGGTCCATCCTTGTAGCTTGGTTGAGTCTCCGATAATCTATGCAAACTCTCCAGGAGTTCTGAATCCGGGCTGTCACCAGTTGGTCATCTTTTTTTTTCATGACTGTGATCCCAGACTTCTTTGGCACAACTTGTACTGGGCTTACCCACTCACTGTTCGAAATGGGGTAGATGATTCCAGCTTTCAGCAGTTTGGTGACTTCCTTTTTCACCACGTCTAAAATAGTTGGGTTCATCCTTCTCTGTGGTTGCTTTATTGGTCTCGCATTCTCTTCCAAATAAATTCTATGAGTGCAAGTTCGAGGATCTATCCCTTTAATGTCCTCCAAACTCCAACCAATAGCTCCTTTATGCTCTTTTAAGACCTCCAGAAGCTTGTCCTCCTCTTGTTTAGATAGATCACCGGAAATGATGACTGGAAACCCCTTGTCCCCCCCATGTATGAATACTTCAAATGAGATGGGAGAGGTTTCAACTCAGTTTTGTCTTTTCTTGGGGTCGTCTCATCCTTTTCTTCTTCTTTTGAAAGCTCATCACTTTCTCCTTCAACCCCCTTAGAAAATCGAAGGAGTTCGCCTTCATGTTCAGGTATCAAGTGTGTTTCTTCACAACGGACCTCAGCTTCTAATTCGTCTATCACATCATAATGGTTTTCAATATAATCCACAGCTGACTCCCTTATCACCTTCCTTACACTAAAGTGTATCCGCCTAGCACCAATGGCGAATGAGAAGGTGCCGGTGAAAGCGTCAAGTCTGAACTTAGCAGTTCTAAGGAAAGGTCTTCCCAGCAAAATGGAATTCTGCTTCTCTGTATTCTCCTCAGGCATGTCTATAACATAGAAGTCTACTGGAAAGACTAGCTCGCCAACTCAGAGCAATAGATCCTCAGCTTTTCCTTCCACGATTGTAACACTTTTGTCTGCCAACAAAAACTTCGCCGAGGAATGTATTAATGGGTTTAAGGTTAGTTTCCTGTATACTGACAACGGCATAATGCTTACACATGCTCCCAAATCGCACATACAATTGCCTAGTAGGAACTCTCCCACAACACAATCCACCATATACGGGCTAGGATCCCCATACTTCCTTGGGAGCCTAGGGAGATGAACAGAAGAGACCCTAAAGTCATTTGGTGGGGATATTGGTCCATGGTCCTGTGAAGGTTCTAATTCCTCGATCCTCTTTCGATGAGTGCATATTTCCTTTAAAAACTTTGCGCATTCTGGCACTTGACGGATCATCTCTAAAAGGGGAAGTGTTACCTCCACCTTCTGCAGCAATTCGATAATTCGTGGGCTTATTGTCTTAGCCCTTCGTCTTCTTTTTCCTGCTGTTGGGTAGGTCTGCCAAGTGAATCCTTCTTCTCCCGTTGTTCTTTTGTCAGCAGTTGTATTTGTGGTTTCTATTGTGGCATGGGCTTCCTTTTCATTTACCAAGACTTCTGTATTCCCTGACACTTTAGGAGTAGTTTGACGGCTATCTGCTGATGGTTTTTCTAGCTGTTTTCCCGATTGTAAGGTCACAGCGTGCACTCCTTCCTCCTGAGGTGGTGCGGACAGGTTGGTGAGATGCTCTATAACAAGAGTCGCCGGTTTTGTCACCAAGGCTAGTTGGATCTCCGTCCTCTTTTGAGCCTCCTTAATTTCATTTCTTTCTTGCATCAAAGCTTTGAAGAGTTTATCAACGAAGTTCCTTGGTTGGTATTCAGCACTAGTGATAGGGTGAGGTATTGTATTTTCTTCACAGCTATAGTAGCCATCGCTACCACCATCTGAGGTAGATTCAATTTGATACAATCCCCAACCTTGCGCACTGTTGTTCAACATGTTTTTTAAGATAAAACACTAGTATCAAAAATGCTAGAATAATCACACTATGAACACATTCACAAATAACCAAAATCAGGCGTACATATTCAACTCCCCGGCAACGGCGCTATTTGACGAAGAGGCGTTCTAGGCATCGCAAACAAGTTTAGTTTGGGATTCCCTTGTGTTCGTGAGAACAGGAAATGGATCATCGTAGCGGAACCCAAACAAGTTATGAATGTGAGCTAAGAATGTTTCGTCAACAAAAGATGTCACAAGAGCTTGCAACCAGATTTAAAAATACCGAGTACGAGACTCGGGTCGTTCTCCCTAGGAGTTCAATCGTGGTTTTATTCTGGTTGTGAAGAGATTTGAGGTTGCAATGGTGTGTGTGTGTTAAGAGTGGTGACAAAACAAAAGATCAGTTAATCTACAAGAAATAAAGGTGCTTGGTCTTGAGTTGAGGTATTGTGTGTCCCTTTCGACACCACTAATCCCAATTATAGATGGTTGTCACGTAAGCCACGAAGCCACACTCTGTCAAGAGGTCGAGTGGGCGGAATTAACCCGTATTCCATAAGTCCTAGGCATACACAATCAGGGGGGACCTAAGTCTCAATCGACTCGAGTAATTCCCGCGTCACCGGGAAGAACTCACCAATGGTGTATTAGCACCCAATTGAGTCTGTATCATTTAAGGTCCCCATGTTGTTGGCAGGGGCGTAGCGTCAATGAAATAGTTTAACCCTGTGCTTAACCCATCTTTGTCCTTAGGGATCAGTGGCTAAGATTGATGAACCCATATTTCATGATAAAATATGTGTTATATTTGATGGGTTTATCGAACTAAATCCGCATAATTGCTTGTGAATAGCCATGTTTGTGAATCTTTGCTATATTTGTTCTAATTGAGAAATACATGCTAAATTAGCCTAGAATTGAGTAGAATTTGTACAATTTCATCCCACTTGGTACTTGATGTTATTGCTAGCATATTTCAGGACTTTAGGGATTGAAAAGTGCTTGAGAAAGGCTAGGGAAGGCATTGGAAGCAAAGGATTCATGAAGAGGAGCCAAAATAGAGGAAGCTGTCCAGGCTATGTTAAATTGCGTACGCAACTTCAGCCCCTACGGAATCAAGAGAGCTCTCTGGACAGGGTTGCGTATGCAACTTGTTAAATTGCGTACGCAACTTTATGCTGCAGAGTGATATTAAATGAAGGCCAGAATTAGACTTTCGCATTTCCTGGCCAATGCCTAGCCTCTTTGAAGCCCAATTCGACCTATATGGGGAGAGAACATCTGAAGCACAAGGCATACTCACACATTAGGATTAATTGTAGAATTTAGAATAGCTAGAGAGTTTTTCGGAATGTTCTTCATACCTCTCATTTTCTCTCTTAGGATCTTTAATTTCTCCTTCCATTTTCAGCCATCACTAGCCAAACTCTTTCTTTTATTTCATGTTTGAATGCTTGTTTAATGCTACTCTTGTTTAATTAATGCAATTTATGTTTCCTTCTTTCATCCATTTCTCTATTTCACAATTCTAGCTTTTATGTTCTTGTTCTCTTGCTTTTATCTTGCTTTGATCTTGTTAGAATTTATGATCCATTGTCATTTACTTGCTTTATTATTGGTAATTGTTGATTCTCTTGCTTGTTGACTTCATTGATCATCTTGCTTGTTGATTTCTCTAGTTATTTACCATGTCTTTTTACTACGCCCGCCAAGTGTTATATATTTAATGCTGGTTTTATAAACCCTAGACCTCGGTAAGTATACCGAATCATATCAAGTAATACCACGGTGAAGTGGGTATCGATCCCTCGAGGATTAAAGGACTAAGCAATCACTATCAATTAATGCTTCTAATCAGATCAAATGAAAAGAACTTGAAGTATTTGAGAACTGAAAATTTTGAAAATCAATTAAAAGAGAAAACATAATATTACTTGAGGTATAAGCGATGATGAGAAAGTTGTTAAGAGATTGGAGATATTCTACCCTTGAGGATCAATGTTCATGTTCAATTATAATCCTAAGCATTCAGATTTCAAGCACAACGAATCTATAATAACTAAACCCTAATCTCTTAGCAATTTAGTTTCTCTTTACCTAATCAAAAGCTAATCTCTTAGTCAATTAATTAGATACAGAGGTGAAGAATTAAATCCGATTCCAATTCTTATGAATCTCAAAAGTGATCCTAGATTAGATTGAATGTCACTCTATCCAAACTAGTTCTAATCCTATTTTAATCCACAGAATTATAGTTGCATATAAATTGTCTTTACTATCTCTAGTCAGTGTTAATTTACCATGTGAATTAACTTCTAGCTAATTAGATAAATCAATCTCTCAATTAAATTAACCTAACCCTAGACAAATAAAGAACACCTCTCAGTGATTCTAAATTATTGGGATGAAGAACAGAAGATTAATTCATGCTAGATTAGAAAACTGAAATACCTCATTGAATTAAATTGAACATTACACAAAGACTACCTCACGCTGGGTGAACAGAGCTCTTCACCCTTAATAATGGAGTAGTTTAGCAATTCATAATTGAAAGTAAATCTAGAATTGAGGAAACGAAACTATGCTGAGATCCTTAACCCTAGTGGTTAATTTCTCTTTATATACCTAGCTTAACTATCCTAAAAATTAGTTATCAATCAAATCAAATCTAAATCAATTCTAATCTTATCTTATCTTCTATGATTACAATGCTTATCTCTTCTTCAATCAATTATCTCTTGAATCTTCCAAAATTGCCCTTGATTAGTGGTGGATTGAGAGCAAATTGATCTTGGACTGAAGTGGTGTTGATGGGCTTGAGAAATCTTCATATGTGGGCTTCACGTTTGACTTGAAATCATTCCACGCTATACGTGGCCTTCTCCACGTATAACGTGGAGTCTCTGTCCTAGCTCCCTTTGATTTCTTTAATTCCCACATATAACGTGTAGTCTCTGACTTGTTTTGGAGCTTCGAAAATAAATTCTATGTAGCACTTCTAAATACACGTATAACGTGAACTTGACATCAAATTCTGAGACTAAGTCCAAAGTCCCACGTTATACGTGACCTTCTCCACATATAACGTGGAGTCTTTGCCCAAGTTCTTCTTCATTTATTTTAATTCCACGTATAACATGGAATTACACGTATAACGTGTAGCTTGTTCACTTGATTTTCATGTTCTTCTAGCTTCCTTCTTCAATCTTCTCATTGAGTGGCCTTGATCACCTAAATTCTTAATGAAATACTCTATAAAATAGACAAAACTCAAAAGACATCAAGTTTGTTTGGTTGATAAGGTTAAGAGTATTATTTCACAAGAAATTACACAATAATCAAGAGATATTGAAGTTAAAATCATACAAAGATGCCCATGCATCAATATTTTGTTTCTTATGAATATGGAGTAATTTTCTTGTGCCTTGGTCATGGGTTGAAGTGTAGATGATCTTAGCCACTAGTCCCTAAGGAAAAGAATGGGTTAAGACCGGGATTAAAACTGTTCCGTTAACGCTATGCCCCTGCAGGCAGTGCTGGGACCTTAAATGAGACAGATTCAATTTGGTGTTAATGCACTGCTGGTGAGTTTTTCCTGGTGACGCGGGAATTACTTGAGTCTGTTGAGACCTTGGTTCCCTGCTGATTTGAGTATGCCTAGGACATTCGGAACGGGGTTAATTTCCACCCATTCGACCATTAGACAGAATGGGCTTTGTGTCTTACGTGAAAACCATTCATAACTGGGATTAGTGGTGATCATAGGGACACATTATACTTCAACTCAAGGCTAGGCACCCTTTATCATCATCAGTTTTGTCTAATTGTTTTCTTGTTCTTTTTACCAACACCCAACCATTGCAATCCCCATTTTCACAACCATTCGCAAGCCACAATATTTCAATTCCTAGGGAGAACGACCCGAGTTCAATACTCAGTATTTTTAATTGGTTGTAAGCTTTGTGACACCTTTCTTTGTTGACTAACCCCGCTGTCAATCTTACAGCTCGTTTGGATTCCTCTACAACGATAACCTGTTTTCAAAACTAAGGAATTCCGAACCGGTCGCGAGAGCGGCCGCGGGGCGTTCGTCAAATGGCGCCATTGCTGGGGAATTGAAAACATGTGTGCCTGTTTATGGTTGTCTGTGAATATGTTGATATTGTGAATGTGCTAGTTTGTAGATATTTAGGATAAAATTGCTAGTTTGGTAGATAGTTTCTTATTTTCACTCATGAAATGTTTGTTGAATGCTAAGGTCGAATTCTGATCCTAACTTGCTGCTTTTTGATCCTGAAATTGAAAGAGCACTTAGACGTGCAAGGCAAGTTAGGCATAGAATTGAGTTTGAGAACAACTTGCGTTCTCAAACTGAATGTCTGGCATCCGAGAACAATTCTGCATACTCTTCTGATTCTGATTTTGACTGTGATAGACTTTCTTCTTTTGATACAGGTACCTCTAACGTGGGAGACCTTCCCAAGATTACTCTGAAGCAAATGGGCAGAGCAAGCATGGCTTTGGAAAATCAGCTAGTTCAATTTCCAGAGCTGAATGAAAGTTTTGAATTGAAATCTGGGTTGATTAATTTGCTTCCGCGATTCCATAGAATGCCAGGTGAGGACCCGATAAAACATCTGAAGGATTTTGATGTTATCTGTGCTACCACCCGAAGGACTGGGGGTGATGAGGACGCAGTGAAAGCCTTTGCTTTCCCATTCTCTTTAGAAGGCAGATCCAAAGACTGGTACCACACTCTGCCCGGGGAAGTGACTGCAGATTTGACAGTTTTTAAAAGAAGGTTCCTTGAAAAATACTTCTCGCCATCAAGAACCAATGCCATCAGAAAGGAAATCTCAGGGATTACTCAGATGCATGGGGAAACACTATTTGAGTATTACGAGCGTTTCAAGAAGTTACTGACTTCATGTCTTCATTATGCTATTTCTGACCTCTTGTTGATAAACTACTTCTTCAAGGGATTGACTCCGAATGACAAATCCATAATTAATGCCTCCACAGGAGGAGCTCTGATGAACAAAACCCCTGAAGAAGCTTGGGAACTGATAGAGCGGTGGCCGATAACAATCAGCACTTCAAAACAAGAGCCACATCAGCTGCCAAGGGAGTTTATGAAGTTACACCATCTGAACCCACCATCCTTGCGAAGTCTTTGGTTGATATAGCTGCTTTGTTAAAGGAGATTAAAGAAGGACAGCAAGTGACCCCAAAACTTGTGACACAGCATACCAGCACCCCTCAGCAACAGCCGGTCAAGCATTGCGACATATGCTCATGCAACTCTCATCGTACCGATGAATGCCCTTAATTGCAAGAAGACAACACTGTTTCATCATCTCACAATTTCTATGAGAACCAACAACCGCCACCCAATAACAGACAATATTATACTCAACCTCAAGGGTGGCGTGACAACCAACAAAACCAGTGGAATCCTGATGCGGTGTTTTGTAAACCGTAGATCTCGATAAGTATATCGAATCGTATCAAGTAATACCATGGTGGAGTGGGTATCGATCCCTCGAGCATTAAAGGACTAAGCAATCAATACTAATTAATTCTTCTAATAAGATCTAATGAAAAACTTTGAAGTATTTAATAAGTAAGAATTTCGAATATCAATTAAGAATGAAAACAGAATATTACTTGAGGTATAAGTGATGATGAGAAAGCTGTTAAGAGCTTCAGAGATGTTTTTCCCTTAAGGGCCAATGCATATGTTCGAATACTAATTCTAGGGTTTCAGTTATCAAGCACAACGAATCTAGTTTAACTAAGCCCTAATCTCTTAGTAACTTAGTTTCTATTTACCTAATCAAAAGCTAATCTCTTAGTCAATTAATCAAACAAATAGATGAAGATCTAAATCAAATTCTAATAATTATGAGTCTCAAAAGTGATCCTAGATCGGATTAAATGTCACTCTATCCCAACTAGTTCTAATCCAATTTTAACCCACAGAATTATAAGTTGCATAACAATTAGCTTGACTATCTCTAGTTAGACTTAATTAGTTATTTGATTCAATTTCCAGCTAGCATAAAT
>JASCZI010001276.1:0-17461 GCA_036250425.1 Stylosanthes scabra | reverse complement strand
TGCATAGCTTGATTATATTTTATTTGCAGCATTCAGAATCATGTCTTTGGCGGTTTCGAAACATGAAGTCAAATGGTGTACATCTATCCATTCTTTTTCCACTCCAAATCCAATGCGTATATGCCCCATGTAACTTAATATTGTCACCGTGAGACTCTGCATCAAATTTTGAAAACAAAATCTTAATTAATATATTTGCAACATGCATATTCTACTCAAATTAATTATTATATTAACATATAAATAAAGGTTAAGATGTGCATGCACCTGAGGTAAACCAACAGTCATAAAGTAAAAACCTTTGACCGGATGGTTATCGATAGCCACTTTTTCAACTGGTCCAACCAGGTTTGAGATGATAAGGCTTGAATTTACCATTCTTTTGCGCGCATATTCTGCCGCAGCCTGAGCAACTAACCCAATATTAGTTAACATATATAATATGAAAAATTATTATAAATTGGTACAGTCAAAAAAATATTTTTATAATATATATTTTACATCTTACATTTCACAAAAATTAAAGTAATATATAAATGTGAGCTCTCACATCTCTCAAATAAAATTTACATCTATACCATTTATATTTGTAACTTATAAACCTCAATATAATATATAATAATAAGAGTAGTAATAATAAGATGATTCATTAAGTTCTAGCTACATACTCCAAATAGAAATTATATTTTATCTTATAATTTGGGATAAAAAAAAGTTATATTTGATAAAAGATTATTTTATTTGCATACCAAAATCAAAATACATAATATATATTAAAAATGATAAAATTACACATATATTATAAACATATATTCATATATAAATACATTGTGGCTGATTTTGGTGTGCAAATAGAATTTTATTTGATAAATTGATGAGTCTTTAAATAAAGGGCAAGTTACCAAACAAATGCATTGGAGCAAATATTATCATATTGCACCAAAATCACATTTATATAGAATCCATGGTACGCCGCTATGGATTCCATGGATTTCAAAATTCACAGAATCCTGATACCCTTCCACGAATTCTTAGTGACTTAAATGCAAATGGAATCCGTGACACGCTGTCATGGATTCCACAAACCATTGTAACCTGTCACAGATTTGGTGTTTTTTGGTTCAATTGTTGATCGAGAAATTCTATATGACCAGCAAGTTCAATTCAGTATAAACTAGCAAACATAACCAGCAACCTATTTACATATAGTAAGTCTAGAAATATGGGTGCAAAATATGTATGATATGGTCATATGAGTGCAATATTTAAAAATTATATGTGCAAAATATAATAAGTATGGGTGCAAAATGTGAAAAAAAATGTGTAAATTACTTAATTTATGGGTGTAAAATATCTGCTGGTCATGTAGCGTTCTTTTTGTTGATTTATGTGGCTGAATTTTTATTAGTTACTTATCATGATTTTTTTTTTATTATACCTACTCATATTTTTATCCTTATATTATACATAAATCAACTACCAATAAATACATTACGTACATATTATATATTCATGCAATATTGAATTACTAAAACATATATTGTCTATGAAATATTAGACTACTATAATAACTTATTAGCTTTATAAAAAATACATCAATGTTTTTAAAAATTTATAAATTTATAGATGTCATATATTTTTCTTAATTCTATAAATTTTAAAAAATTGTAAATCGATAAATATTTTTCCATTATTTACCAAAATACAAATATCAATAACGAAATATTTTTTAATTTTCATATAAATAAAATATAAAAAATAAAAATGAACAATTACTTAAAATTATATAAGAGTAGGTACACTTCTAAACTTAAATAGATTGTATATTGTCCAAAGTCATACGACAAGATAAATTAGATTTTCCAAATGAAAAACCGTTAAAAGAAACCAGAGAATATTATAAAAATAATTTAATTGAAAAAATTTTCAAGATATATTTGGTGCAACTTTTTTTTCTTTAAAGGTTAATAGTAATTTTTTTAATAGCATGAGAGTACTTAAGATATAAATGTATATAAGAGAAACCATAATTTTAGTAAATGTTATAAAGGTAATTTGATTGAAACAAAAATTTCAAGTTATATTTGATAATTTTCGATACGTATAACTTATAATATATTTCAAGTTATACATATAAATTTATAAATTTTTAAAAATATTGATGTATTTTTTATGAAACTAATAGATTGTTATAATGATGTGATGTTTCATATATAAATCCAAGACTTAAATATTATATGGAAATATAATATGTAATGTATTTATTGAGGTAGTCAATTCATGTATAATATAAGAATAAAAATAGTAGTTATAACAAAAAATATATATAATTTTTCATGTCATAAATCTTTATATATTAATTGGCCATACAAATTATTGTAAAATAATTTTTTTAAAAAAAATTAGAGCCAATACAAAAGGATTCCATGTCGGTCAAAAGGTTTATGGAATCAATGACAGTCTTTTTGGATTTCATGTGTGTGTAAGTAACTAAGAATATATGAATGGGTAAAAAGGATTCTATGTATTTTGGAATTCATGGCAGCCTGCTATGAATTCTATAGAAATCTGATTTGGTATAAAATAATCATTTTAAATGAAATGGTATAATCTAAAAATTTTAAAGTTTAATTAGTTTAAATAGATAACTTGCCCTTAAATAAATATACATAAAAAGAATTGCAAAAGCATTTTCTATGTTATTAAAAAACTAGAAATGCTGTTTATTGTGATTATGAAGTG
The DNA here is from genome assembly GCA_036250425.1 of Stylosanthes scabra. Lineage (NCBI taxonomy): Eukaryota > Viridiplantae > Streptophyta > Magnoliopsida > Fabales > Fabaceae > Stylosanthes > Stylosanthes scabra. Next base: position 14,719 of record JASCZI010001276.1, on the reverse strand, counting down.
GAATAATCTATTACAAAATATATCCATTGAATCCTATAATGGAAATGAAAAAAAAAATTAAGGGTCGGCAATTTTAATTTATATATTAATTAGTACTTTTATTTAATAGTCCAATATTTAATTATTTATAGAGTTTATTATTTCAAGTAACCTTATGGTTTCTAAAAAAATTGTGGTGGTGAAATCAAAACATTAAAAACAAATTCAATGTGTAAATTAATAAGAAGTAAAGTTGAGGGTACTAAATACAAACCTCTGGGCCTTTGATTTTATCAATCAAGGCTATAAGCACACCATTTAGTGGTATTGCCAAAGAATTTCTCAAGCCATTGATAATTTTGTTGGCTGACAAAACAAATTCAAGTGGGTTTAATGAACTGGAATTGCCACTCAATTTGGGAATAGGAAGGTGCATAGATTCAATATGATTTCCCCATGCAGCCCCTGAATCGGTTTTAGTATCAAGCATCTCCTTCACTGATTTGTAAGCTCTTACTCTTCTTGTATTAAGCAGCACTAATCCTGTTGCATCTGCTTTGCTTGATTCATCATTGTTTGCTTCCATGTATAACCGAATACCAAGGAAAACCATGCCCACTAGGACATCATTTATGCTCTGAAATTATAATTTATAATATAATATAATAATAATAAGGCAAAGATTAATGAAAAATTTTCTTTATTTAATCCAAAAATAACTCCGGTTTTAAGCTTTATCTATAATCTCTAAAAATAATATAAATTAGAAAAATTATAGACAAGGTAAATTATTCGTTTCTTTGTAGGTTACAAGTTACAGCACCATTTAATTAATATTAGAATAACGATAAAGCGACAATAAGAATTAGATATGCGTCTATTTTGACGAGTAAATTATATAAAAAAACATGCGAATGATTTTAAAATGGACGATAAAATTTTTTAAAAGATTTAAAATTTTGATTAAAAAAATGATCAAAGGTTAGTTTGTTTCAGTTTTTGTTTCCATTAGGCACCTAAACGTTTATCATTATTTTATTAATGTTCTGAGAATTGGATTGATTGGACGGTATGATCGGAAAAATAGAAAGAAATTTTTTATTCAGTTTGGTTCAAGTAAAAATCAATAGATAAAAAATCAATTAAATTGGCAGCTAATTAGTTAAATCGGACTTTTCTTTTTTGATAAACCGGTTTTTTTAAGAAAATAATATTATCCTATTTTAAATTATTTTATTATATATTTAAGTAAATCTATCCGATGGACCGAATCAAATCTTTAAATAATTAAAACAATCACTCTATTAATTTAATAACGGATTCAATTTTCGTAACCTTGTATTTTACCGCACTTGAAAAATTGTGTTTGAAAAAATAATTCCTAAATGCAAAAAAAAACTCATGTTTTTGAAATATCAAGACCTTTTTACAAAATTTATTGTCTATTAGTTTGTTTTAATTTTACTTCGCTTAACGAATTGAAATAAGTTGTCTTACTACCATTTTTTCATTCATGTCCTACCAATAAAAATGGAATAGTCTTATTAAAAAGAAACCTACAAAATTATCAAATTAATAATAAATAAAAATTATTTATTATTAATTTGATAATAATAAGAAAAACAAGGGTGTAGATATATATACAAAAGGAAACCAAAAAAAAAAAAGAATTATGACAAAAATGGAAAAACGCTTACCACTTTGAGCTTATCTTTTACTACTTTGATGCTATCCACAGAGAGACAAACGGTGGAGATAGCAAAAGGTCTAGACGCCACATGTTCATGCCCTGACCTAATTGGTGATTCATGATCAACAAGCACAGTACCTTTCAATACACTCCACCCAAAATCAGATGCACCTTTAATCACCGAAAATATTGTTTGAGGCAATTTCTTAAGCATGGATTTCATGTTAATATTATCGTTGCCATCATTGTCTAATTCCGCTGATTTTTTGCTTGAAGGAAAGGTTATGGGAATTGAAGGGTCATCAGCTTTTTGTACGCATGAAAGCAATGAGGCCATCAGGGTGTATCCATCTCCAAGTGAATGGTGCAATTTGAAAACTAAAGCACCCTTAGCATTTCTTGTTGGATACCTAATTATATGTACTTCCCAAAGTGGTTTATCTTGTGATAACTCTTGACCAGCTATTTTTGTTATATATTCATCAAATTCATCGTCATACAGTTTGGCTGGGTTGTTGGAACTTGCAAGAATTGGAACCATGATGTGTTCTTTAAGATTCACTTCAACTGGCTTCCATTGCTTCTTTCCTTTCTTCCCTTCTATCTGTTAAATTCACTCAAATTATTATATATTTATAATAAGTATATAAGAAAACTATAAATTCAGCCATTTTAATTTAGAGTAACACTGCATGAACATGCATTCATACATCCATCTAAATAAATAATTTTTATATATTTTTTTTAATTTAAATTTCTGTGTTATATTTTATTATTTATGTACTTAAAACTTTTATATTTTATTATTTATGTGCTTGATACATGAACCTATTAAGTATAAAAATATATGAATAGATATATGAATGGATGTACATGCACCTAGATTTATGCTTTAACTTATATTAGTTAACATTTTTTTTAAGCAGTTTAGTATTTGTAGTTATTAGTAGTCTAATATCATTTTTTATTAATATTTTTAAGCTATTAAAAATAATAAATTATGTTGGTTTTATAACTTTGGTGTGTTATTTTTTAAAATTATATCCAAATATTAAAGATCCAACTATATTTTTACTTAGAAAGTGATTATTTATCAATAACAAATTTGGAAAAAAAAAATAGAAAATAGTTAATAAGAAAACACTTAAAGCAAGGGGGATTCCTATGGCGATGGTCATCAGGTGGATAACGGTAGTGCATTTTGTATCGCGTTACAATTTAGAGTAAAAGTACACATGAATTTTTTAATAACCAAAATATATGCATGAAATATTCTATCAATGTTTTATCGTTGAACAAAAATATTATCCAACGATAAAATATAAATAGAATATTTTATTTGTATATTTGAGTAACTAAAAAATTCATTTATATTTTTATCCATCATGTAATAATTCACGTGTATTTTTATTCATTTTTTCACCGATTATATCTAACTAATTAAAATTAACTTGTTAATACATTATAACCATCTAAATAACTTCCAGTTGTAGAATAAATATCTCTAATCCTATCTCTAGTGGCTTCTTATTATTTGGTTAACCATCTAAATAAGTTTGTAGTTAGATTAATATATTACCATGATAGAAGAGAAGCGTGTGTTGAGGGGAAGAAGCACGTCTTCAAGAAGTTGCATGGCCTTTGAGTCATCTATTGGAATCTCAGACTCCAAAACGCAGAGAATAAACAGATTTAACGCAGAGCTGTTAAAGCAACGCGCCACAGGGCTCACCGGCATTAGACCATCTTCCTTCTCATCATTCTCAAAGCCGCCATTATTCTCCGTTTTCGAAATAGTTCGAAGATGCTTCATCATCTGCTAGTGATAGATAGTAATAAAGCCACAAATAATAAGTCATATAAAGTTATCTTATGCGAGTATTGTGAGGCTTAATATTATAAAATAAATTTTTTTATTGAAAAGATAAAAAATTTTAATTTTCAATGTATTTATTTTATATTTATTAAATAAAAAAATTTAAAATTTTCTATTAATGATAAATTTATTATTTTTCCTAAAATCACATGTCATACATATGGATTTATTCGAAAAACATATCTTAAGATTATAAAATAAAATTTTTTATTAAAAATATAAAAACTTAAATTTTCAATACATTTATTTTATATTTATTAAATGAAAATTTTAAAATCTTTTATTAATGATAAATTTATTATGTGTTCTAAAATTATATACTTTGCATGTACCTTATGACTACGTTCCTCGTTTTGTGATTTTTTCATTTACAAATTACTATTACCTAATGGTATTTTGTTAAAATTTGTATTGTTCTGAATATTTTGTGTTTGTTGGGAGTTTTTTTTATCTAGAATTTTTCACTCAGTGACTAGAAATTGGATTAGAACCGTGTTTTCCATTATGTTATTACAAATTTAATTCTATTCCTGATTATTATGAGGATTATATATGTTTTTTTCTTAGGAGTGTTAAAAATTTTCACGTAGAAAGAATTTTCATGGTACTGTGTCAAATGGGATCCGAAACCCTAGATCTGGGATGGGTAAAGTTCTTTCGAGGCAAGCGTGGAAAATTTTGCTCCCAAGTGATCCCGAAACTTCTCCAACGATTTGATATACTAAAAATATATTTATTAATTAATTTTTAGTATAGTGTATTTAGTTATTTCACATCTTATTATGTTGTATTATTTTTAAGATTGCGAGAATTGAATTAATTATTGAATCGGTAAAATGACTGGTTTAAAAATTTAATGGTCTCACCAAGGTCGAATAGGGATCGATCCGATACTTAAATACATAGTAAAATTATTGAATAATTCTATTTAGACACCAAAATCAGCCATCAGTGTATAATACACATTGAAATACAAAAAATACATTAAAAATGAGTTAAACTTCACATATATTTTATATTTCAATTTATATTATACATGGTGGCTGATTTTAGTGTACACATAACCCAAAATTATTAAATGCGAGCAAAATAATATAACTAGTCTATTCTTTTTAGAACAATGCTTAGGAATATAAATTCAACATTGAAGAATGTGAATATAAATTCAACAAGAAGTCAAAACATATATAGAATTACATATATAATCAAAATTCAACAATAATTAAATCTGTTGGCTACACATTTCATTAAAAAAAATTACGGCAACATTGCAACAAATTTAAACGACGATTTTTAATTTAAATAAGAATAATAGATTACTAACCGTTAACAACAATAACCATTTTTTAAAATTTGTGTCAGCTTTTAGCAATAATCAATTAAGCATAGAGTCAAAGAGTACAACATTCAACAATAACCAATTTACAAGAAAAGAGTTGATGTAATTCTAAGGGAAAAAAAGAAGAACATAATCGAATTACAGAAAATAAAAATTAAAAGGTGAAAACTCACGTGCATATTCACTATATATATAATGTGCAGAGTGAGTTAAATTAAAGGAAAAATCATCACGTGGGTCCCATATTTTTTTTTTGAAAAAAATAATTAAGAACAAATATGCTTGAATCTAATATGCTATGTACAATCACAATATGTATGTGAGTATTGCCCAATTAAAAAGGCCATGAAGGAAAAAAAAAAAAAACATAATCGAAAAATACTTTTGTCAGAAACAGAAAAAGTATTGACGGTTAGCCTTGCAACGGTGAGACGATGGACGGAGAATGAGGGAGACGACGGTCGTGAGCCTTGCCACAGGCCAACGGCCATGCCACAGTGAGCCACTCATAGGCTAGCGGAGCTAGGGTTGCCAGTAGCGGCTAGGGATCTCTCTTTTTCTCCAATTTTGTTTCTCTCTCTTTTTTCTTTTCTCTTTTTCATGTTCTAAGATGCTCATTTAGTTCTTTTTTCTCACAATGGTTTTGAGACTTAAGTTAAAATTAGGTTTCTTTTTGTTTTACAAAACGATGTGGTTTTGAAGGCAATTTTTTTTAATTAAAAAATCCATCAAGCTAAGAAAACGATATTATTTCGACTGATTCACCGGTTTATCACCAATTCTCCCAATATTTTTCGGTATGTAGCTAATATTTTTTTCATGGAACCGGACTGGACAGATTATTGGTTCTCGACTCAGTCGAAGCGATATATCCGATACAATTTTCATAATTATGATTATTTTATATGTTTGGATATGAGGTTGAGTTTTAAACAATTTGTAATTTTGGATAATATATATTTAAATGATGTTTTACTGTATTAATATTTTTTAAAATATTTTTCTCATTTTTTAAAAAATTTCTATTAAAATTATCAATGGAATATTATGAAAAATGAGGAAGCCATAGAAAATGAAAAATCTCTGAAAAATGGAGATGAAGGCGAAAATTTCCCATTCACATGAATGGGGAACAAAAACAGGGACAAAGAAAGATCAATGGTTCACGAATGAGGAGTGGATGGACATCTCCATTCTTTCCATTGTTCTTAATTTACAAAAATGTTTTAGATTTTTTTTTTCTTTTATTTGTTCAATCCGTGGATATCTGCGGAACCCGGATATCTAGCAAGTAACAGATCTCCATTACCCATGATGACTACAGGGTAGGAATAGGCGTGTTTTGAATGTGCAGGGCGGGAGGGGGAGGCAGCACCCCACAGAAACCCGTTGTTATCCCTAGTTGTATGCTTGAATGCATTCCCATGCTTAGTTAAATTATTAAAATGGAGTCATATATTCAAACATCAACAATAATCTACAACTAAACAATATTGAACAATTAACATATATATCAACACCAAATAACTGAACAAGGTGAAAAGAGAGGTTTTATTATTAACTCACTTGTCACCAAAATAATAATAATAAAATTATAACCTGACTTTTATTTTATTTGTGCTTGCGAAGAAGCTATCTGTTGCCCCTTCTCTGTTGTTTTTCTCCGTTCCTTAATTAGTTTCTTCTTTGTGATGATATAGGGATGCCTCATTTTTGCTTATGCACGTGCTCATTTATAATCTTGTTGTTAGAGCAAGTTGCTATCCAGTCTAACTAAATTCTATATTGTTTTTAATTTTGTAATTAGACCATTATCTTAACAAAAATTTTAAAATTAACGAAATATATGATCTTTAAATTAAAAATATTATAATAATTAGTGACTAATTCATTAAATATGTGATATCTATCTGTATTTTAGAATAATGACAAAATAGTAATTTTTTTCTTCTTTTAACATATTTCGAACATTTTGAAAATATGTGATGAATTTGATTCATGCAATTTGAGAATATTTTAAAAGAATAAAGATGAGAAAAAAAAAATATATTCAGGTGAATATAAGCCTTACGTAAAGTGCATGGTACGAGAATAATAGAAAACCCATACTTTATAAATGATTTCTTTAAACGTTTACTATTAATAGAAACCTAATTACAAATTTAAAAATATATAGAGACTCAATTAAAAAAAATATATAAAAATTTAATTAAAAATTTAATAAAACTATAAAAATTAACCAAATAATTAAACCTAAAATTAATTACGGTCCTCCTGAGTTCCTTGGTGTGTATCTCTACTCTTCCGCTTTTCTCTCTCTTTATTGTGCTCCTCTCTCTTTAGCAGTTTTTCCTTTACTTTGTTTTTTTCCTAAAACATTTAGTTTTTATCATATAAAATATAAAAAATAAATAAAAATTTATAGAAAATTCTATGTGATAAAATAATTTAGTCAACTAAATTTAATCAAATTGTTACTATTTACGGGCGTCATTTCCGCTTATGTCTCTCTCAAAACAAAAATGAATTTAAAAATTTATAAAAAAAATTTATAGAGAAAACAAAAAGAAAGAAGAAAAACCATAAGAGAAACGAACATTAATTTATAGAAAAATAATAAGAATTTATAGAAAAAACAAATAGGAATCATAAATAGAATTAAATAAAATACAACATAAATCATAAAGAAATGCAAGTTTTTGTTCGAAATGAAAAAGGACGAATAAAAAAAATGACATAGACAAAAGAAGAAGACAATGATGGCAAAAGAGGACAAGGAGAAGGACGACAACAAAAAAAAGGCGGAAGAAGAAGAATAAAAAGAAAGAAAAAACAACAATGCATATGCTATGAAAATGAGAAGATTAGAAGAGCGCGTGTATGCACCATTTTTTTAGAATGTGTTAAAAATGCCTAATTAAGTGTGGTTACGTAATAAAATATATCTGCAAATAAAAAATAATTTAAAATTCTAATTTATAAATTTAATTATTTTTTTAATTTTTACATAAAAAACTTTTATATTTTTTATATTTTTAATATTTTAAAAAAATAATATTTATGATTAAATTTTTTATTTTTTAATATTAGGATGAAAATTAGATTTATGAATTAGGATTCTTTATCTTAACTGAGCAAATAATATTAGCGCATATATATATTAATATAAATCACGTTTTGATTCATTTAGTTTTGTCTCTTCTTCTTGCATCTTTCACACCGTAAACATCAAGTAGACCTACATAAATTATTCTAGGACAAAACACTAAACGATCCATATATAGTTAGCAGCACAGATGCCATGCCAGGTTAAAATCTAAATAGGCCTCCTCTGGACTATAAGTATTGCTTCCATTTCTGATTTATTATTTATCAAAGATGGACTATAAGTATTGCTTCTATTTCTGATTTATTATTTATCAAAGATTATATTTTATTTGGTCTGATTTATTTAAAAATTTTAATTTGATTTAAAATTTATTTAAAAACTTATTAAAAAATATATTAAAAATATTTAATGAAAATATAATATATTAAAAGTATAATATTTAGTTAATTTTAGAATTTTGTTAATTTGTGTTTCAAATATATATATTAAATGTGTAATATTTAATTTTTTCAATTTTTTTTATATTTTTAATACATTGAAACTATAATAAAATTATTATTAAATAGCTTGTAGTAAAATGTTTTTTTAATAATATCCTTAATATATATTTTTAGAAGTCATGTTAAAAAGATGCTAAATTATTAAGTTCCCCTTTCCCCCGGTTGAGTGTTTAGATGTCAGTAAAACTCATTAATCATCAATTAATATTTTTATTAGCTTAAGCCTTTCTTTTAATTATTGTTTCCGTGAGTAGTTGGGGGCTTGGGGCTCCCAGCCTCCCATGGTGACTTCTAGGCTCCACTTACCAAATTAAGTTGGTTGGTACATTCTGTACATGCCGGATTTTCGCTGACTCCACTTTATGGGTTTTGGGGGCTGAGATTAGTATTTTTTGTTGTGTACGTACTGGTATAGGAAATGTCAAATTAAATTTGATTCTGCTGCATCTATAGAATATGGTTACAACTTACAAGGACTCATTTGCTATACCCAGCAACAATGAACTGGGAAGTTTGGGTACTGAAGCTAGTGCAGGAAGTGAAATCCGGAAGACTCGTTTGAAGGAGATGTTCGGTGACCATTTCTATGACAATTGGGATGAAAGAGCGCAATTGATGCCTTGATGGCATCGTTGACCATGGGACGTATTAATTTCAAATCTTAAGCCGTGATGTGATAAGATTTTTGCATTTTTCATATGTTAAAGTTAGATTTTGCTTCTACATTTCATCATTACTTACTTAGAATTGCTTAGAAAATCGATCTTTACGATTTGTTTGAGCGAGTTTTTTTAAAAAAATTTTTTTGTAGTGATTTTTTTTTCGAAAATTTTATATTTGAATATCTTATGTAATAATATCTTTTTATTTATCAATTGTATTTAGGTACAATAATATAAAAGATATTTTTTGTTTATTTATTATGTTAAAACATTTTTTTTCGAGAAAAAAATCTTTTAAAAAAATGTAAAAAAATCTTTTGAAAAAATTATTTTTTTATTTTACCGGTGCTTTTACATTTAATATTAAAAATTATTTAAATACGCTAAAAAAATAAATAAATTCTTTTTTGTCAGAGAAAGATCTTTTTTAAGCCAAATAATTACATCCAAACAAGTTTTTAAGGACTTATAATATTTAATTTGCTTCTATTAAAATTTTATGCGATGATGAGCATTGAAGTTGAGTGTTGAAAATTTTAGACAGACCCAGTGATGTTACTATTAGAAATCATTGCCATAAGCTACTGGGAGAGAAGAAGTAGCACAAGTAAGAGAATGAGGAAGAAGAAGACAATGAAGAAGCAAAAGAAGAGAAAACGGGCGCATGCATACATAAATTAATCTTGGTTGAATGATTGAACTCGGTTAAATAAAAAGATAAATGATTAAAAAGATAAATGATTAACAAATTAAACTCCAACTTCCTTGCACAATGCCCACGATTAAAAACCATCGACATGTCAAGATCCAAATTCGAATATGTTTCTGATCTTGGTCAGATACCTTGCTTGCAACAATAAATCCTGTTGATTCGGTTGCAGAACAACCACCAATAGTTGCGTTAAAGACCAATCACCGGGGATAAAGACCCTTTATTGCTAGCTTCTTTGCCGATTGAGAGAAGGCACCGAAGCCCTATTCGAAGGAGTTACTTCCTTGAATGTAAGTCTTACTTTGAGCTATAAGGAAAGGAGAAGATAACAAAGCACTTAGCCTTACTTAATTGGATCCATGTGCGTGCCCAGGATCAAGGGCTATGCCTCTATATATAAGAGGATGAGGATCAGACCTAAAAAAAGACAGGCGGCCTAATTCCAATCAAGGAGAAATTCCCCCCACCCAGAAAGAGTTACCCGCGGGTCATAAGCTGGTAATCCATGAAAGAGCAAGAACTTTCAGGTGAAAGACCTGAACTCGAATTCAGTAGGAACACGCACAAAAGAGGCTTCCCGAGCTGCTGCCCTTACCTTCTTCCTTCCTTGGGAGGGGTCGCTAGCACATTAGAATGCGAGTTTGGATGTGGGATTATCTAAAATTAGATTTCATGAGATTAGATGTGGCATTAACGGTCTATTAGGAATAATATAGGAATAAGTGGTCCTTGCAAGAATGGCTTTTTTCTATTCATTGAGGTACTTTTCATTCTTTTGAGGATGTAACAAGGGTCCTTCTTTCCAGTCCGCTAGCAGTCCATGCCTAACAGCCTTTGAAGCCGTATCAGTGCCTATTCCCTTTCTTTGAGATTCAGACTCAGGTGAGAGGGAAGGAATTAGGTTGCAGGGTAGCTCCATTCTTGATCGTCTTTGTAGGAGAAGCCTTTGAGAAATTTTCCTATTACCTGCAGCCCGGGGACAATTCCTTTGTATCGAGGGGCTTTCTTTCCTACTCAGCTTGGGCCGTAAGTTAGCCGGACATACCGCTTATATGCTATTGTAATCGGCAAGCTCCCTACCAATTCCAATTCGGTCTATGTTCAGTTAGTGCTCACCCGACCATTCCTCTCTCGTACTCTCCAAAACAATATTTATTTCGAAACTTCTTATCTTAATGGGTCCTTTCTCTTCTGCCCCTTTGATCTCTTGTGCCGTTACCGGTGTGAATTACAATTCCGACGTGCCTCATCTATCAGCTCTGGGAGAACATCCATGAACATTCCTACGCTGATTCACATCGGTCATTGGCGACTGCTTTCTTAGTATGGCATCTTTGTTCGCTCTCCACTGGCGATTTCATATATAAGAAAAAGGCTTTCATTTAGGAGCGTTGTTTTCTGTCTTTTTAGATTATTATAAGGGGATGAGCTACCTAGACTTTTGTATGTACGGGTCTCGGTAATTGAAGAGAGAAGATAGGAAAAAGACAGAGAAGTATGCGAAACTGTCATTCTATGCTCAACCTTCTAACCACGAACACCAAAGACAGATAAATAGAGGACTTGAACCTGTAATGTGTACTTAAGGGCTGGATAGACAGATGCCCTCCTATCTTCCTTCTTTACTGGACAAAAGATGGATAGATCTAATACGTGAATAGTTTTGATCACAGGTAGCGAAATCAAGAAAGAAAGGATTCGCGAGTGGTGCCTCTTTCCACTTTATTTTCTGAGATTTCTTCGTCAATACCCTTTTTTTTAGCACTGCTACCTTTTCCCAGTCCACGCCCAATCAGAGTCGTAAGTGTGCCTGCTCCGTATAGGTGCAATATCAGCATCAGAACCATGTTTAAGAATCAACAATTTTTTATTTATAGCAGTCTATAATTTAATTTTGATTACTATATTCATTTTATTGATGTATTTAGATATTTCTTTTAATATTAACTCATAAAATTATGCTAATTCAGTAAATGGGAAAAAAACTGTGTTTGTCTTTCTATGATTCCATCCCATAAAGCTAAGAGTATCTTTAATCCGTTAATTTAGAGTATCGATTTCGATATTTTTAAGAAATAAACTGACAATTTAAAATATCAGTTTTGATATTTTTGAGAAATGAACTAATTTGAAATTGATACCTTATATTGAAATTAATTAATGAAATGAAATCGATTTCACTCGTATCACTTTCAACAAAATCAAAAAATATTGTTTGAAGTATAATTTTTTTTCAACTTTTTTAATTTAAATGAGAGTAGTCCTACGGGACTAACATTAAGGAGCCATTGGGAGCTAACAAATTCAATTAATCTAAAATTGAATACAATTATCATCCGAAACTTTACAAAATTATCATCTGAAACTATACAAAGTTATCATTCAAAACTATTTCAAACAAAATACAACTTATCATCCATAACCTTCTTATTACCACCACCATTACTAACAGCAGCACCACCAGCACACCGCCAGCACAACCACAACCACAGCGCCACCACCACAACAACAAAGGCAGCCCTTACCAACATAACAACAACAACAAAACCAACGATGAAGCGACCAAAAAGAAGAAGAAAAAGAAGAGGCGACGACGAGCGGCGCAGTGCGAAGAAGAAGAAGCGGCGAAGGCGAGAAAAAGATGTAGCTGACGGTGAAGCGGCGACGAGTTTTCTAACGTTGGCCTGAACAAGACCTGGTCGTTTTTTGTATGCTTTTTGGAACTGCAAGCAGTTCATGGATGAGGACGACTCATCATGCTCATACATCAAGAAGTTCATCGGTGCACCTTCAAAGATCCCAATGGCACAATGAGAGGAGAAGGTGTGAGCTGCCCAGCAAAAGAGCCCGATGAGAGTGGAGGGGAAAGATTCCATTGTTTTGAATTGTTAATATTATTAAAAAATGATGAAGTGGGATAAGACAGAGATGGCGAGAGATGGAAACAAAGGGGAGAAGAAAAGTGTTGAATATTTGTTGGTTGCGAACGTGTTGATTTCGTGGAGATTCTCAAGTATAAAATACGATTTAGTTTGATTTTTTTGGGTTGTCTTATGAACAACGAACACTACCCTAACAAATTAATATTATATATGTCTATATTGCTCCCAAAGGATAACACTACTAATAAAAAACAATAATAACTAGGAAAGGTTACATAACAATAATCAATCAACGGTATGTACTCTGATAAGTAGAGAGAGCATACTAATGAATTTTAATTATTGAAGTATCATACTACTAAATCAATAAAAATTCAATCAACAATAACTAATAATTTTATAAAATCCAATTTATTTGTAATTTTTCTGACCTTATTTCTTATTCTCCCTCCTCTCTCCTCACGATATACACGACGATTCCAAAAAGAGTACAACCTACGATAATAAAAAACAATAATAACAAGGAAAGGCTACATAACAATAATCAATAACAATAATCAATCAACGGTATGTACTCTGATAAGTAGAGAGAGCATACTAATGAATTTTAATTATTGAAGTATCATACTACTAAATTAATAAAAATTCAATCAACAATAACTAATAATTTTATAAAATCCAATTTATTTGTAATTTTTCTGACCTTATTTCTTATTCTCCCTCCTCTCTTCTCACGATATACACGACGATTCCAAAAAAAGTACAACCTACGATAAGATAGTGGCAGTTCTTATCAGGATAAAATATGATTTATATTCTAAAGTTTACGAAAAATTTTTAAAATATTTCTAACATTTAATTTGATTTAATTTTTTTTCTAAATTTTTTTATTAATTTTAATTTTATCCTTAATCGTTGATAATTTTATTCTCAATATTTTTAATTTGCCAATAATTAAAAATAAAATTAAAATCAAACGCAAATATTAGGGATAAAGTAAATGTTGGAAACAAAAATGATACTTTATTATTATTGTTATTATTATTAGTTGATGATGACCGCGATAGTTATAAAGAGGGGATATTGACCGCAATAGTGATGGTTATGGAAGATGAGAAGCACGATGGTGATGGAAGTCTTGTTATTGTTGGGGTAGGGTAAAGGGTTGATGCTATCTTTATTGAATAATATTGAGCTAGGGAAGAGAGGAACGCGTTAAAATGGACAAAGAAAAAATTTCTGTTCGCTTTTTAACAAATTCGGATCACAAGAGAATTGAAATTTATTCAAAATGTTAATGATATATAATTAATATAAATGAAATATTATGAATATTTTTAAAAAAAAATTAAAATATTTAAAACGAATTCATGCATATAAGTGTTTTTAGTTACCTAACTAATAAGCTATTTTCTTTAAATTTCTTTCACGTACGTCCATCTTTCTTCCTTCCTTCTTCTTCCTCTTTTCTCTTTTCTGTTTGATTTTTCTTCCTCCTACATCATCATCACCACCATCTCTTCTTTCTTCTTTCGTTATCATTTCAATTTTTGCATTTAATTTACTATATTTCACTTTTCTTCTATTTAGATTAGTTTACTTCTTGTTATCTTCTAAATCACAATTTTCTAGATCTATTTAGCTTAACATAATTTCTGTATTGAATTCAATTTTTTTCTGTACTATTAATTTTTTTTTAATTCATTACTGGTTAGTTTGTGTGATATTCCAAATTTTGTTTCAAATTTTCATGTGCTGTGCTGTGTAAAACCACACTCTCCATAGTTACTAATGATACAATAATAAGAGCATACATCAATATATTTGTACCAGCCAGTATATATAGAATGCTTTTACACTTTGATGCATAGCTTGATTATATTTTATTTGCAGCATTCAGAATCATGTCTTTGGCGGTTTCGAAACATGAAGTCAAATGGTGTACATCTATCCATTCTTTTTCCACTCCA